>CATIWF010091448.1:0-10224 GCA_949630135.1 Balakata baccata | reverse complement strand
GGTGATTTTCTTTGCCCTTTAAATGTCTTTTAGCATCACTTTCTTCTGATATCAAATCTTTACGACAAGAATTTTATAAAACCAATAATCAATATCAACATTAAAAAGATTACATCAGCATTATTGCATAATTTTCTTTTTATATATTTGACAGTCATTTTTCATATTAATTTCATAATTTATCAGTTTTATCATGATTGTTTCATATTAAATATATCAATTAAATTAATCTTAATTGGTGAAGTGGGTTTATTTCCATTCGCTTTTTAAATAAAAATTAAAGATTAATTTTGTTTTTTTCAAACTTTTTAATATGTTATTGTTATTCAGCCTATTCAACTTACGTTAATTTGAATTTCTTTTAAAAGGAAAAACTTCATAACACCGAAAAATAGTAGCCAATGAAATATTAAAACACTAATTAAATAAAATGTTATAAACTTACGAGAGTGTGAAATTAAAGATATGAAGTTCGAGTTCTAAATATATACATATCTTAAAATTTATAAAAAAATATTTTATTAATTTTAAAATTTTATCCGATACTAATAAAATTAATCTCATTATATAGTTTTAATCTACTAATATACTAAATATGATAGGTGCAAACGAGAGATTACTATGATAACACTCTGTTGCCAATCTGGAGCTACTCAGCTTTTCGAATTTGAGTGTACAAAAAAAAGTTTGACCTTGACTGGCCTTTCCAATCAAAAGTTGACAAAAGATTTTTTTTTTTTAAGAAAAGGTTAAACCTGTTTTAATTTTTTTATTTTAAAAGAAACTGCCATCGTTAAAGTGACAGAGCTGTTTGTTAATTGTTATTGAACTTAGCCGCCGAATTCAATTCACACGTGTAAGATTAAAGAATGTCACGTGCGGTTCGCCTTCTCATTTCATTTCTCTCTTTCACGTTTCTAAAAGTTTCTAACAGTTGGACTGTTATGGCGACTGTTAGAGTGCAGCGAAAAATTTGATAAAAAAATTATATTTAAAATAGTCTAACTATTAAATTTATAGTTCATTAAGTGCTAAAAATAAAAAAATAATTAATTATATTATTATATTCAATATACATATATAGTGAATACTTAAATGTGTATATATGTACTATATCCAAATTCTTGACAAATTTTAATATTACTATCCAAACATATTCAGTTCGGATATATACAGATATTTACGAAATTTATATCCATTACCATTTTTATGACTATACACAGGGAGGATGGAGTCATGGTGGAGCTCTGCCATTTACCGTGTTAAAATATTTCTAACAATATTCTTTAATTTAAATAACATCTTTAATAAAATAAAAAATATTTTAAAGTATTTATAAATACAAAGAGTAAAATATTTTTACAAGTCTAATAAATTCTTCATTTTATTTTATTCAATTTAAATTAATATTTATCAAAAAAAATAAATACTTTTTATTATGAGAAAAGAGAAGTATTTTAGAGAAATTCACAATAAAAAAGAGAGAATATATACAGAAAAAAGAGATGTATTAATTACAATTAAAATATATAGTAAAATTTGACTCTAAATGTAAAGTGTCAAACTCCTATTTTCTAAATTTTAAAGATAGAGAATTCATTAGACTTTTTATGAAATAATTCTAAAAAAAAAGCATAACACAAATAAAAAGTCAATTGAAGATATTCTAAAAGCATTTTCAACAATGCCTTTTATTTTAAAGAACATCTTTAAATTGAATAAAAAGAATTTTTGAGCATTTTTTAAGTATATAGATTAAAAAACTTTTTACAAGTCTAATGGATTCTTTATATTTTACTATTTATTTACTTTATTTTATACAAATTAATATTTCTCAAAAGAAAAGAAAATAATTTTTATTATGATAAAAGAAAAAAATACTTTAAAGAAATACACTAATAAAAAAAAGAACATACATAGCGAACAAAAATAAGCTCGTGGAGCTACTGGAGCAAAAGGTTGAGAGAATACTCTCTGAATTTTCATTACACACAGAAATAGTAACCATCTACAATATATATTAGATCACGGCCAATGAAAAAATGACATGTCACTAACTCTAACAAACTTAACTGAAGAGCTAAGCTACAACAGCAACTACATTAACTAAGCCACACCAACAGAAACTAAACTAACATAACTTAAGTGACTCTAATTAACTTTACATCCCTTCTCAAGGTGGAACTTGGTAGTGATCAACCAAGCCCAGCTTGGAAAGTAAGAAAGTGAAACGGGGTGAGTTAAGTGCCTTAGTGAATAAGTTTGGCAGTTGAGAGAGTGAAGTTGTGTACTATGGATGAACAAAGCCTTTTTTTGTAAAAGTTCATGATAATGTGGTAATCTATTTCAACATGCTTGGTTCATTTATGGAAGATGGGATTGGCAGTAAGATGAAGTGCTAATTGGTTATCACACCATAAAGGAATGGGAGTGACTACCGGTACATGAAGAGCTGCTAGAAGATAGCTTAGCCATTTGAGCTCACAGATAGTTGTGGCTAAGCTTTGGTACTTTGCTTCACAAATGGAGCGAGTCATTACTGATTGCTTCTTGGTCTTCCAGGAAATGAGGGAATGGCTAAGAAATATGCAGTAACCAATTAAGGACTTGCGGGTTTACTAGCATGATGCCCAATCCATGTCATAGTAGCTTGTAAGCTGCAAATCAGTCTTGTTGGGATAGAATAGACTAAGGGAAATAAGACTCTTAAGGTAGTTGAGCACATGTTATACTGCTTCCCAATGAGACTGCTGAGGATTATAGATATGCTGATTGAGTTACTGGACAATATGATAGATGTCAGGTATTGTGAGATTAAGATACAATAAACACCCTACAAGCCTTATATAAGTTGTTGGTTGATAAAATATAATACCATTTGTAGCTATATAATGATGATCTTTAGGAAAAGGAGTGGAGGTCGACTTGCGTCCCAACATACCAGTATCCTTGAGCATATTAAGGATATATTTTCTTTGATTAATATAGGTGCCTGAAGGAGATCGGGCAATACCAATACCTAGGAAATACTTGGCTTAGCCAAGATCTTTAATACTGAATTTCTGATCCAGGTAATGTTTGACTACTTCAATGTGTTCCTTTGAGTCTCCAATCACTAAAACACCATCAAACATATACAATTAGTGGTAGAAAAGAGCTAGAAGTGACCTTAGTAAAGAGACAATAATATGAAAAGGACTATTGGAAACCATATTCATCCAATTGCTTAGTAAACTTAGAATTCCACTCTCTAGAAGCTTACTTAGGGCCATAGAGAGATTTGTGCAATTTGTATACTTGACTAGGGGCAACAATATGATAACCTTTAAGAGGTAGACTTCCTCATTAAGATATCCATGCATAAATGCATTGTTGATATCTAGTTGGTGAATTGGCCAAGCCTTAATAGTAGCAAGAGCTAAGAAAACCCTAACAATAACTAGTTTAGCAACTGGAGAGAAGCTGTCAAAATAATCATGTCCTTCAACTTGATTACACCCTTTTGCCATAAGTCTTGCCTTATGGACCCATCAGGCATGTACTTCACCTTATAAACCTATTTACTTCTAATAGCATGCTTCCTTTTAGGTAAATTAGTAAGAGCCTAAGTGTGATTATGCTTTAAAGCCTTCAATTCCTTTTTCATGGCCTGAATCCATTCAATATGTTGAGCTGCTTGCTTATAAGAATGAGGCTCCTGAATAGCTAATACCTTTGCCATAAAAGCCACATATGTAGGTGATGAATGAGGAGAAGTGATGTAGGGTAGTGTTTGTGGAGTATAGGATGAGGAAGTAGGAATAGATGGCAAGTAGCAGTTGAGGCAGTGACATTATTGAAATGTAATCATATAGCCAATGAGGTGGGTTTTTTGTTCTGATATATTATCTAGGTAGGGGTGGAGCTATGTTGGACACTGTGGACTTAGGATGATCAAAGCTAGTAGAGGCAGAGGAATTAGTAGGCATAACAAGATGATGAGAAGTAGTAATAAGGATTGGAAAAGAAATATAAGTGATTGGTGAGGGAGAAATATTAAGAGATGAAGGATTAGAGGGATGAAAAGGTAAAACATGCTTATAAAAGAGTATATCTTGAGAAGTGAAAGTAGTTCTATTCTGATAATCATGGACTTTGTATGCTTTTTGTCCAGGGCAGTAACTTAAGAAAATGCATTTAGTAGATTTGGGTGCAAACTTGTCCTTATGTGGTTGGAAATTAGTAGTAAAACAATGACAAACAAATGTCCTTAGAAAGTTAGTCAGCTGGTTTATGGAAGAAAATCTCAAATGGACTTTACCATTGTAAGATGGAAGAAGGAAGTCCATTGGCAAATATATACTATCGTGAGGAGAACATCTCTCCAAAAAAAAAAAATGCTTTGGTAGTTATGACTGAAACATAAAGGATCTTGTTAATTCAAGGAGATATTTATGTTTATGCTGTATAACTCCATTTTGTTGTGGAGTATAGGGTGAAGATCTCTGATGTAGGATGCTATACTACTGTAACAACTATTGGCAGTGGGAACTGAGAAACTCAATTCCATTGTCAGACCTTACAACCTTAACTGAGGTATCAAACTAGTTTTTGACTAGTAAAAGAAAGATCTCTAAGTATTTGACAGTTTGTGATTTGTGAGACATGAGATATATCCAAGTTGCTTGAGAGTGATCATCAACCAAAGTTAATAAATGATGACAACCATTATATGTTGGTTGTTTATAAGGTCCTAAATATCAATATATACCAGGTCAAAAAGTTTTGAACTATGTATGACACTAGATAAAAATGGGAGCCTGTGCTATTTTGCTAAGTGGCATATGTCACATACGAGATTTGTTTTACTCAAAGGAGTCTGTAGAAAAGAAATATGACTCATAGTTATTCTTGAGGCATGATCTAAATAGTTATGCCAAAGATGAATAGAAGTGTTATTACTTTGAGTAGAGTTATTGCAAATGTCTCCATTGGTGTACGTAGAATTATAAGCTAAATAGAGATTGAAATTTGATTTATTACAAATGGAAGTGAAGTACTGAAAGATTATACGACATACTCAGAAAAAGAACTATCTTCAAGAATGTACAGTCCTTGAAAGTTTGCCAACTACTAGCACTTCCTTAGTCCTTAGGTCCTATAATATACAGTGAGATGAGGTAAAATTAAAATAAATAGGCATGGAATTTATGAGCTTACTCGTAAACAAGAGATTGTATTTGAAAGAGGGTATCTATAACACCTCTTCCAATATTATGCTTGTTAACAAATGTACTTTACCAATATTGTCAACATGTTTGACAAAACTATCTAGAAGATATACTGGTATTTGTTTAGTTATAGGTTTCAGGTTTTGTAGCAAGGTTAAGGATTTACACATATGGTTAGAGGCACCGGTATCAACAATCCATGTTCCTCCATCTTATAAGCTTACAACATGCATAGCAAAGTCAGGATTGGGAGAGGAATTACCTATATAATTGCTAGTTTGAGCAAAGTTGACTTGTGCCCCTTCCATTGCCATCTTCCTTTTAAGTGCCTTCGCTATTTCTTGCTGTATGAGAACTGCTAAGGCTAGCTTGCGTTGCTCATTATACTTAGCCACTACTAGATCTCCAACGGCATCCATTGCTGTGTTATAATCTTTATTAACCAAGTTCACCAGTGTTGCCCAAACAATCACCAAAAAAGGGGGGATGGATTGGTGGGAAAATAAAAATTCTTGCACACACACACAAAGAAGCTAAAAGATAGAAGAGATGAAGACACAAATTTTATAGAAGTTCGGGTGTTAACTAACCCTACTCCTTTCCCCAATCACAATTGAGTATTCACTAATCTAACCACTTAGATTACAAATAGAGTTTTAACTAGTTTACTCCCAACTAGGTGTTTTACCAAGGCTAACACTTAATTCAAATTTCTCTTGTGTTTTGATGGCTCATGCAACAACCAATTCTTTGTAATTTGGTTCACACTATCCAATTACAAGATAAACCCAAGTGTTTAAGGCTAACACTTGAACCCTTATAAAATAATTAATTGAAGAAGGATTGAGAAAATAAATTGAAAGAATTTTAGCACTGATTACTCACCAATTAGCCATTACAAATTGTTGTCATTACTCTTTCTAACGTTCTCTTATAAGTGCATTAAATACAACATGTAGAGAGGGTTTTCCGATTGGTAACATAGGTTTCCCGGTTGAAAAATTACCTATTTTGACATGTGGCATATTCTAATTGGCTGAATGCTCTAACGGCTAGTTCCTATGTGATTTTTCCGATCGAGACTTCTTGTGTCCTGATCGAGACTTGCCCGATGATGCCATAGTCAGGTTGGGGTCTGTTGGCCCAGAATACTTTCCAATCAGGACCATATTTTGCTGGTCGGGATATCAGTTAGTTTGACGTTGTTATTTTGACTTCCAGATGACATGACACACTTTGGTAGAGTCTCTTCTTCAACAGTCATATCTTTTTGAATTTTCCGATTGGACTATAACATGTCCTGGTTTGGAAATGGTTTGTTCCGGTCGGGACATGGACTGTCCTAGTCTGCTTCAACTTCTGGAACTTTAGAAGATCAGAAGGCAACATTTTCCGGTCTAAACATAGATTTTTTGGTCTGTAATCCTGTCCCAGTCGGGAGATCAGTATTCCGGACGAGAGTTTCACGTCTCCAGGAAATACTTTACTTGTTCAATGAGAAACTCATAATCAAATGTGCTGAAATCTTGAACACTATCAAAACAACATTAAATGAAGAAATTAGTGACATTTAATTTAATTGTCAAGATCAAAATGAAGAGCAATCACTCTAAGATTAACAACCAGGTTTCTCTTACCACCTACTTTCCCTTTTTTTTTTCTCTTTAAATTCCTTATACCATTCTAGAGTTCCATAAAGTTAGAAGTATGAATCTCCAGTGTGCCCATATTTATTGCAATGAGTGCATTACCTATCACTTTTGTCTCCCTTCTTCTTAAAATTATTACCCCCCATTGACTGCCTTGCTATTATAACTCTTTGCCACCATGGCATTTGTCTCAAAGGTCTCATAGCTAGTATGCACATCTCTTTGTTTTTCAACCCTTAGGTTCATGGAATAAGCCTTGTTAACACTTGGTAAAGGATCCATGACTATAATTTGGTTCCTAAAATGATCAAAATTGTCATCAAGCCCTATCAGAAATTGTAGCAGCTGATTGGAGGTATTCCTTTCTTCCATTATTTTACTAGCATCACAGGTACAATTGGAAATTGGTAGTAAACATGCAAGTTCATCCTAAAGCCTTTTTAGTTTACTAAAGTATTCAACAACAGTCATCACATTGAACTTATTTCCCTATTCAATTGGTATAGGAATGGACCATTGCATTCCCTAAAACTTTCTTCAATCTTAGTCCATGACTCCCTAACAGAGCTCACATAGAGAAAAGATTCTATAATCTCCTTAGATATCAATTCAAGATCCAAGACTGTACCATAGAGTCAACTTGATTCCTAAGTTTTATAATTATCTGCGTCTACATTTGGCCTCTCAATTTTTCCATTAATGTATCATAATTTCTGCATTGCACCTAAGGCTATCTTCATAGCATGCTTCTAAGAAAGATAATTCTTTCTTGTCAAGGCATTGGTTACCTGAATCATTCTTGGATGATCTGAACTTTGTAAGAAAGTATTATCTCCTGCACTATTAGTTCGAGTAGCAACACTAGCATTATTTGTTCGAACTCCTACAACGTTAACCATGATCGATTATAAAAAAAAATTTCAAATTTTAAAAAAATGCGATAAAGAAGAAGATCGCGATGTCGATTTGTTCTTCTTCTTGACGAAATAACAGAAGATCTCGAACCAGTAATTGAAGAAACAGAGAGAAGGTAAAATATTACCTCAAAAAGAAGATCGATTAAGTGATCATAGGATCGTAATAGTGCTATGATACCATGAACAAAAATAAGCTTAGGGAGTTGCTAGAGCAAAAGTATTGAGAGAATATTCTCTGAATTTTCATTACATACAGAAATGGTAACCATCTATAATATATACTAGATCACAACCAATGAAAAAAATGCCACGTCACTAACTCTAACAAACTAGCTAACTAACTGAAGAGCTAAGCTACAACTAAGCTACACCAACATCAACTAAACAGACATAACTTAAGTGACTCTAAATAACTTTACAATTACAATTGAAATAGAGAGTGAAGTTTGACTCTAGATAAAGAGAGCCAAACTCACCATTTTCTCTAAATTTTATATATAAAAAGTTCATTTGAGACATTTTTATGAAATAACTCTTTAAAATAAAAAGTATAATCCAAATAAAGAGTTCATTAGAGATGCTTTAAGTCGTTACAAATTTATTTATTTTAGAAATGTAATTTATTTTTGTTTTCAAAAATAATATTTTTTTTGTTAATATTCTATTATGTTCTTACACAATGTTAGTAAATTGTAGAAATGAAGTAATTTTTTTTATTTATATTAAAATAAAATAAAATAGTCTTTTTTCAATAAAACTATAAGGCACGATTCTTATGCTACACACGAATCGTATACTATATTAATCTATTTGAGACAAAAATAAACATTTACTAATTAACCTATTATATATTACATGGAAGTATATTTCATTAAATGCCTATTTGATTAGGGGTGAATATCTATAGACAAAAAGAGGTTAGAGGAAATTTCACAATCTGCTTTCATTTAAATTCTTTTTTCATAATTACCGACAATATTATGTCTTTTCATTTTTACCGAATCGTTTCTTTTTCTCTTTTCTTCTTCATCCTCTTTTTCTTATTCAGTGAACTCTCTTCAACCATTTTCTTTTTTCTATCATTTTTTGCATAATCATCGTCATCTTTTGACTCGATAGAATAGAAGAATCTACTCATTTGCGATTGGACTATTGAATATTGCTTGGAATTGTGAGGTTAAAAAGTCTTTCAATTTGTTGAATTTTGTATTTAAAATTTCAATAAAATTTAGGGTTTTGAATTGGATTTTGAATTTAGAATTTTCAGTTCGTTGAATTTTATGAGGGGTCAGTTGGTTGATTATTTGGAGTGAATTATAGGTGAAAGCTTAAGAAAGTTGATCTCTGATTGTGCTTTGGCCAAGTATAAGAGCGATATATTGTTTTTTGTTTTCTTTTTAAGTTTTTATTTTTGAAATTTCAAAATAATCTAATTAGAGAATTTTTCAGTATGAATTTAGTGCTTGTGAATTGAAATTTGGAGTCTGGAAACTTTTGATAGATATAAGGGTTTCTGATTCAATGAGATAAGAAGAATCTGCTCATTTGAGATTTGGCTATTGAATATTATTGGAAAACCAAGAAGTTGTTTGATGAGTTGGTCAATTATATTACTCTTCTTCTTTTTTTTGGGGTGAAAATCACTAAAATATTCCTAAGATATACCTAAAGTATCTCCAAAGTATACTAGAGATAATCTCATATAATTTTCCAAGGTATACCCAAATTATCCTCGAGGTATTCCCATGAAATTTCCAAAGATATACTGAAGTATTTTCAAGATATTCCTAAGGTATGCCCAATGTATACCAGACTTTATAACATTTATTCACAATTGTTTTAGGCCTGAGGTATCCCCAAGATATACCCAAGGTATGCTTAAGGTATACCAAATTTTATAGCCTTTGTTCACCATTATTTTAGGCTCAAAATATGTCAAAGATATATCCAAAGTATTCATATGAAATTTCTAAAGGTAAACCCAAGGTATCCCTAAGGTACCCCTAATGTATACCAAACTGTTTTTTTTTGTTGAGATTTTTGTGATATTTTGAATTTTGATTGAATTCTATTCTTCTTTTTCTTTATCATCATCATCAATTCTTCTTCTTCTCGTTTTTTATTGGTGAAAATTAAACCAAAACATCCCTAAGGTATACTGAAGATATACTGTCTAGGCGTATTTTAGGGTAATTTTGAGATTTAGATATTGTTGTAATTTTAGAAAATTGATTTCGGTAAAATTGAAAAAACTTTGAGTGCTGGTAAAAATACAAATATATATTTATTTTTTGGTATTTTTGTAAAATTTCCAAAAGGTTATGCCACTTTTTAACAGTTTTGAATTTTAGATTTCCTTAGGATTTTAAACAAAAATTATTAAAAATATTTAACTACATATAATTACTTATGAAATGTATATATATATATATATATATATATATATAT
>CATIWF010091447.1:0-10365 GCA_949630135.1 Balakata baccata | reverse complement strand
ATCTACTCACTTAATTCTATTTTAACTAAATAAACTACATCAACGAATTTTACGTATTAATAATTTAATTGAGCAACTTATTATTTATATTTTTCGCTCGAAATAATTTATTTATACTAATTAACCCTAATTAGCAAACGTTACATCTCTCTTCTCTTGATGTATGGAAAGAGATTTCTCTTGAAATAAGGCTTGACAAGAGATCAAATGCCAAACATATCAAGACTCTCTCTCACTTTATCCTCCATCGAATCATCACCTTCACCATCAATGCAAAGAGTGAAAGCAATGAGAAAGTCACCCATGAAGACCTTCTCTACATGTATGCCATGGTTCACAATAGGTCTATGGACGTGGCCCATCTTCTCCTAGACAAATTTCAATCCATGGCATCCACCACCTAGGGCACAATTTCACTCCATGCCCAAATTACCTTTCTTGCAAGGCATCTCAAACTAATGACATAAATTGTGTGCTTCTCACTTCCTCTCGCTCTTAATATGAAAGCTTCTTGAATATTCAATATCTCTTGAATTGCAAGGCAATTGGACGACCTTCCAAGAATATTGACTCCTTCTTCTATACCTTTAGGGAACATGGTGCCCAAAAGACCACTCAAGAAGCAACAAGAAAAAAGGCAAGACTGTCTATAGGAGGAGAAGGTTTAAGTGCTAAGAGATGCTACGTCCACCACCACCTCCTCAACCTCAATAACTCATTTTGCAAAGTCTTTATGACTTTCAAATGCAATCCTTCACCATTTTGAAGGATATGATGCAACATCTCTATCTTGACATTCAAAGCATGCAAGGGCAACTTAACTTGAATATGTGTACTCATAGCTTTGAACAAGCCCCACCATTTGAGGGGGAGCAAGGTGACGAGGAAGAAGAAGAAGATGGTGGAGATGAAGAGGAGGGTAATGATGAAGAAGGAGATGATTAGTTTTGAATTTGTCTTTTACTTTTTTCTTTTTATCCATGATTATGTACTTTCTTTAACTCATTAATAAAATTGTCTTTGTCTTCTACATATCTCATTCTTTTTGATATTGACAAAGGAGGAGAAGTAATATCTAAGCAAAAATTTAAAATTTAAACTTTCCCATTAGGTTTTAAGGTTGACTTTTTGATTTTTGCTTATTAATATGTTTTGCATCTTCAAATGATATGAAACTTTTAATACATATTACTTAATGTGTTAATTTGATTATAGAACTATCAATTTAATATTTTTGCCTAGTTTGATTGTCAAAATCAAAAAGGGGAGATTGTTAACCATAGGGCGATTGCTTTCTATTTTGATCTTGACAATCAAACTAATTATTACTAACATTCTTGTTAAGTGTTGTTTTGATAGTTTTCAAAGTTTTAGCACATTTGGTTAAGGTTTCCTCATGGAACAACTCAAGAATTTCATAGAGACGCATAACTCCCGACTGGGACACAAGTCCAGACCTGGAAGTGACATGTCCAGACCGAAAAAAACATTGTCTCTAAGTGCCTCAAAGTTCTAGTAGCAAAAGTAGACCGGGAAAGGGTATGTCCCGATCGGGACAGGCGTTTTCCAGATCCGGACACAAATGTCCCGACCAGGACTGTAGTGCAAACCAAGCAAAGCAAGTGTCCATACCGGGAAACTCTGCAGGATGTTGACCCAAAAGTTCCAGTAGCAAAAACAGACTGAGACATAGTATGTCCTGTCCGAGACACTTAGCTTCCCAACCGAAAAAGGCTGTAGTCCGAGCAAGACATTCAAAAAGATATGACAATTGAAGAGGAGACACCACCAAAGTGTGCCACATCATCATAAAGTCAAAACACTCTTAGTCAAACTAACTTCAGTCTCGATGGGGACTCATTGAAAGCCAAGAAGACCCAAGTTCCTAGCAGTGGCATCATCAGGCAAGTCCTGACCATGACACATGGAGTCCCGACTGGGACACTTGAACAAAAGCTAGCCGTTGGGGTTTTCAGCCAACCAAAAGCTGCCACATATTACAATTGGGTATTTCACGATCGGAAAAGCATGGTTCCCGACTGGGACATCTCTCTCTACAGACTGCATTTAATGCACTTGTAAGAGAATATTATAAAGAGTTATGGCACCAATTTATAACTGCTAATTGGTAGGTAATCAGTATAAATACCTTACCATAAGGCCATTTAATAAGATCAAACAACTTAACAAGTGCCAAAGCTATTGCAATTTATTTTCTCAAATCCTTTCATTTATTGTTTTTGTATAAGGGTTCAAGTGTTAATCTTAAAACACTTGGGTTGTCTTGTAATTGGATAGTGTGAGCCAAATTATAAGGAATTGGTTATTGTGTGAGCCACAAAACACAAGAAAAATTTGGATTGAGTGTTAGCCTTGATAAAACACCTAGTTAGGAGTGAGCTTGTTAAAACTCCAAGATTGTAATCTAAGTGATTAGATTAGTGAATACCCAATCTAAGTTGGGGAGAGGAGTAGGGTTAGTTAATAATCGAACCTCTATAAAATTTGTGTCTCAATCTTCTCCTTTTCTTTTACTATCTTGTGAGTGCAAATTTTTTAATTTCCCACCAATTCATCCCAATCTTCTCCTTTTCTTATATACTAATATTCCAATTTATTTTTCCTTATTATTTATGATTTTTTCATGGGTCCGAATTTAGATTCCGATTGAATTGGCGCGCTCGATGAAGGCCACATGCGATCGGGACCTAAATCGCCGGATGTTACAACTCTCTCCCACTTAAGAGAATTTCGTCCTCTAAATTTACTTTATTTGCTGGAGTTGAATAGTTGAGGATATTGAGCCTTCATGATTTTCTCGCTTTCCCAAATGGCTTATTCCATCGTATGATTGCGCCAAAGGATCTTTACTAAGGTTACTTGTTATATAGTTCCTTGACTTCCCTGGCAACTATTGCCACTAGCTCTTCTTCATAAGTCAAATTTGGTTGCACTTTTATAGATTCCACAGGTATAACATGTGTCGGGTTTGATTTGTATCTTCTCAACATTGATACATGAAATACATTGTGTATTTTATCCAGTTATGGAGGTAAAGCCAATCAATAAGCCTCTTGGCCCACACATTCAAGTATTTCATATGGTCCAATAAATTGGGGCTCAGTTTTCCTTTCTTACCAAATCGTAGTACTTTCTTCTAAGGTGAAACTTTCAAAAATACTTTATTTTCAACAGCATATTCTATGTCTTTTCTTTTCAAATTAGCGTAAGATTTATATTGGTCAGTTGCAGCTTTTAACCGATCTTTAATCAATTTCATCTTTTTCTCTATCTGTTGCATCAATTCTGGACCTACTAGTTTCCTTTCACCAAGTTCTATTACACCTTCTCCCATATAAGGCTTCATATGGTGCCATACCAAGACTAGCTTGATGACTATTGTTATATGCAAATTCTACCAATGGCAAATGTTTATCCTAATTACCTTTAAAGTCAATTAAAGCTTCTAAGCATGTCTTCCAGCAATTGAATAACTCGTTCTGACTGTTTATCCATTTGAGGGTGAAAAGCTGTGCTAAACTTGAGTCGAGTTCTCAATGCTTACTGCAAACTTTTCCAAAATTGTGATGTGACTCATGGATATCGATAAAAAATAATGGATATTGGTAATCCATATAATCGGACTCTCTCATTAATATAGCTGACTTAATGGATAATCCATTTAGACTGGTAAGAAGTGACCCGATTTGGTAAGCCTATCGATAATCACCTATATTGCATCATGTTTCCTCTGAGTTAAGGGCAACCTAGTTACAAAATCCATTTTGATCCTTTCCCACTTCCATTCTGGTATAGCAATAGGCTGTAACAATCCAGATGGTACTTGATGTTCTACTTTCACTTGTTGGCATGTCAAGCATCTAATAGTGTATTCAACAATATCTTTCTTCATTCCTAGCCACCAGTAGTGAGTTTTTAAATCTTGATACATTTTATTGCTCCTAGGGTGCATAGTATAAACTGTGTTATGTGCATTCATAATGGTCTGCTTCAATTCACTGACATCTGGCACATACAGTCTTTCTATATAGCTTAGGCTTCCATCTTGTCCAATTACATATTTGGGTCTCTCTCCCTTTTTCACAGCCTTACTTATTGCCATCAACTTTTGATCTTGCTCTTGAAGTTGTTTCACTTATTGCCTTAAAGTAGGTTGAATTCGTAATTCTGTAAGAGTCTTTCTACTTAATGCATCAGCCACAATGTTCACTTTGCCTGGTTGTTAGTCAATAATGCAATTATAATCCTTGATCAGTTCTAACCAATACCTTTGCCTTAAATTCAGCTCCTTCTATGTGGGTAAATATTTGAGACTTTTATGATCTGTATAAATGTAACACCTTTTACCATATAAATAATGTCGCCATAGTTTCAAAGCAAACACTATAGCTGCTAATTCCATATCATGTGTAGGATAATTCAATTCATGAGGCTTCAGTTGTCTGGATGCATAAGCAACTACTTTACCCTCTTGTATTAATACATAGCCTAGTCCATTATGTGAAGCATCACTGTATATCACAAATTCTTTTCTTGGTATAGGCTCGGTTAAGACATACGCTTCAGTCAATATGGCTTTCATTTTATTAAAGCTTGCCTGGCATCGATTTATCCATTCAAATTTAGCTTCTTTCTTAAGCAACCTTGTAATTGGTGTTGCTATACTAGAAAATCCCTTCACAAACCTCCTATAGTATTCTACTAGCCTGAGAAAACTTTGTAGTTCTATCACATTGCAGAGCAGTTTCCAATTTAGAATTGCTTCTATCTTACTGGGGTCCACTCAAATTCCTTCTGCTTATACTTTATGTCCCAAGAATCCCACTTCTTCTATCCAAAACTCACATTTCGATAACTTTTCATAAAGTTGGTTTTCCTTTAAAGTCTGAAGCATAACTCTGAAGTGCTTTTTCATGCTCCTCTTTATCTTTCGAATACACCAGGATGTCGTCTATAAAGACTACCACAAATTGATCTAGGTAGGGCTTAAAGATCCTATTCATCATGTCCATAAAGGCAGCTGGCATATTTGTTAAGCTAAATGGCATAACTAGAAATTCATAGTGGCCATATCGGGTTCTGAAAGTGGTTTTAGGTACGTCAGACTCCTTGATTCTCTGTTGATAATACCCGGATCTAAGGTCAATTTTGGAGAAAATCCCTATTCCCTTTACTTGATCAAACAAATCATCAATTCCTGGAAGTGGATATTTATTTTTAATTGTCATCCTATTTAACTGTTGATAATTAATACACAGTTGAAAAGTGTCATCTTTCTTTTTTACAAACAATACTGGAGCACCATATGGCAACACACTAGGCCTTATGAACCCCTTGTCGAGCAATTCTTACAATTGAGCTTTCAATTCCTTCAATTCAGCGGGCACCATTCTGTATGGAGTAACTGATATTGGGGCTGTACCAGGAATCATATCAATAGTAAATTCTAGCTCCCTCTTTGCTGGTAACCTTGGCAATTCATCTGAAAATACATTCAAAAATTCACACATTGTGGGGATGTCTCTAAGTTCTAGGCTTTCTTTCCTGGTATCTACCACATATGCTAAGTATGCCTCTTACCCCTTTCTAATATATTTATGAGCTTTTAATGCTGAAATGACATTAGTAAAACATGTTTGACCTTCACCTCGAATAATAATGTCATCCTGCCTGGGAATTTTGAATACTACTTTTCTGGATCGACAATTGACTATAGCATCATGCTTGGTCAACCAATCCATACCCAAAATAGCATCAAATTCATGGAAAGCTAATTCTATTAAATCTGCTAAGAATTTTCTACCTTGTATTACTATAGGACTTTGTCTATGTATCGGATTCACTTTCACACTATGTCCCAACGGATTGGTCACTACTATCTCAAACTCTAAGGCCTCAAGTATCATGTTTCCTTGTGTAGGTGAAGATGTGCATATGTATGAATGCGTAGAACCAAGAACTATTAATACATGTAAGTTAGAGCCAAATAAAGAAAATTTACCAACTATAACATCTGGCACATCTTGGTCCTCCCGAGCCCTCATTGCATATGCCCGTGCTGGAGCTCTACTACCTTCGACTCTATCAACTGTCTCTAATGCACCATGTCTATGTCTTGTATAGTTGCCATGGCCACTTCTGAACTGGCTTTGACCTCTACCATGGTTCTGCTCTGATGCTACTGTTTGTGCTAATGCTATACTGCCTGTACTGAGTCTAGGACAATCTTTCTTCATATGATCAGTTGCCCCATATCTTATACATGCTCCAGTCAACCACCAACACTCTCCTGGATGAGATCTACTATAGTGTTGGCATACAGTAGGAGCTGACCTCTTAGACACTAATGCTGGTGAGCTAGTAGATGACGGTGTAGATCAAACTGCTGACCTCACCTATCAAAAAATGCTTATTTAGCACATATCGTAGAAATGGTCTGGTTATTGTCTGCCTTCTCCTACTTGATGTCTGGCCCATACTAGCAGTCGATTTCTCATAAGACTCGCCTATTTTCATCTTTTTCCTTATTTCCACACTGAGAGTTAAGGATACCAATGTAGCAAAATTTGTATGCTGATGGGAGGCAACCAAATAACCACTATCATTATTGAGGCCATCCTTAAACCTGTGACATTTATCTGCCTCATCCTTAATAATTTCCACTGCCTACTTAGCTTGATAAACTCTTTTTCATAATTAGCTACTGACATACTCTCCTATTTTAAATTCAGGAATTCTCTCTTTTTCCTATCAAAATAAACTCGCGGCACATATTTCTTCTTAAATTCTGACACGAAGAAATCCCACGTCAGAGGATTTGGAGTCTAAGACTTTACTAATACTGATTTCCACCACTGATAGGCAGGCTCCTGAAGAAAGGACACTGCATATCTACAGGGCACTAGAGATCCTAAAAAACCCATTCTACCTGTTCTAACCAGAATTCTGCTATTAACGGGTCATCCTCTGTCGTACCCTTAAAATCTGTAGCTTTATATTTCCTCAATCTTTCAATCTGAGATTTTGGCTAAGGTAGAGGAGGAGGTGGTGGTGGCACAGCTTGTACAATTTGTTGCAATAAACTAGCCATTTGTTGCATAAAGGGTGTCTGTGCTGGGTTAGCCTGTGCCTTTGTATGCTGTGGTGCTACTACACTGGGCCTGGAGCCTCTAACTGATGTTGACCACCTATGAGCATCAGAAACATTTATACTATCATCCACATCTTCTTCCTCATGACTTTGTCATGATTTGGAATCCATAAAGACCTATATTATCAAAAGAAGGGGAACTCATTAGAGTAAAGAAAGCAGCTTAAAGAAAATGTACATGCATGAATTATGCACCTATCTCCCATACCCAACTAGGCGAGAACCTTTTAAACCTAAGCTCTGATACCAAATTTGTAACACCCCCTTACCCCACTCTATAATAGTAAGGTAAGTGAGTATTACTTGCCTAACTGTCTTAATTCCTCCATTTAAAAGTGAACATTAGTATAATTTTTTTTTACTAAAATATTTATTTAAAACATACATATATTCAACATAAATTTTTGCACACTCCAAAACTCCATAATTTATACATGGCTATTTAACTTATATTTACATCCATATTAAATTCACTACATTTGTAGCACCCTACCATATAATTAAGGAATATACCTCAACTATATAGAAAGGTACTATAATGTTTAAAAAGGTAAAACATATATTTTCTTTTCTTTAAAAAAATACTTTTGCACCATGGTCATGATGACTTTTCAAAATATAGAGTAAATTTTGAATATGCATAAGGTTTATATATATATATATATATATATATATATATATTTTCATATTACAAAATAAAGGCCTTAACATGGCTTGAGTTATACAAAAATTCATCTAAAATTTAAAATATTTACATTCCCACCCAAAGAAAATAAACAAAACAAAATAGTTGTATCACCAATCCCAACAAGTTTGTCTTGGACTTTTCTCCTTGGGCTTCTTTTGTTAGTTAGCAAGTGATCCCCTATCTTCAATCTGAGTGGGAAATCAACATCCACATGCTAAGCATAAAATGCGTAGTGGTACATAACAACATATAGTTTTAATCTTCATGTATGTATGAAAAATATATACATTTATGGATAATTATGTATGTATGAGCATATATATATATATATATATATATATATATATATATATATCACCACATCCAATACACATGTTTCAACATCACACAATACCACATAATCTTTCATATATAGAATAACATACTTTAACTCATATAAATTATTCCATAATGTCTTACTTTATACTTATCAAGTTGGAATGTTATTATTGTTTTGCCCTTATACTCGAAACCAGACTAAGTTGGATATGGGCACTAAAGCTACTCCAAGCCACCTAGGAACTCCGCCTGAGAAAAATATCATTTTAATATTTCTGAAGGTGCCACTTCGGACATACCCTCCAATATATGAGTCTCATCTCCAAGATGGCCAATTCCAAACTTAAGTGGTACCAAACTCCCTCAATGGCATGCTATCTATCCTAACTATAGTCCTAGTCAGAGTAATTGGGCTTTATCCTCTTAACAATTCACCATAGTAAAATAATTAATTTCATCATATCATTCATTATACATAAGTTAAAACCCATAAGAAAATCACAACATAAGCACCCTATGGTTCACCCAGGTGGAACCGCCCTACAACATTCACAAGCACCTATAAATACATTCCATACAATGCAAATTCATCATCTTCAACTTATAGGTCCATTGATCAAAACATACAGGTTCATCATTGAACTAATGCAATCCTAAACATCAAACATTCAATTAAATCCACATGTGGTTATGTACAAACCTTAATAAAGTTTTACATACTCCAATAATTATGGGACTTATGACTCTTGAGGATCTCCCATAGATTGCGAACCTAATTGGAAAGTACATTTGATTAATACATTGATAGAATATTTATTTACAATTTGTTTTAAAACAATTATTTATAGTTTCTAATAAGTGGCAGTATGACCTCCTATGACTATAAATTTTTTTATACTTATCCAATTTATGTAATTCTTAATTCTGATTAAAGCTAACACATAACACTATAACATATTAAAATTTCAGAATTTTTGAATCATTATACAATTTTTAGTATAATTTCAAATGTTATCTTGTTTTCTGTCATTAGACAGTTTTGAGACTTCTTCTTTAAAATTTCATTTTTTATAACGTGTAAGTTGTATTATTTTCAAAACTTATAGGTACTTAGAGATGTCAATTTGGAACATTTTTCATATTTAAAATTTTATCTAATATTGCCTCTAAAGTCCTCAGACACTAAAGAATATCTAACTGGTCTTACACTGGGTAACAACCCAACCAACCCTCATTAGTATAACCATAAATCATAAAATACTCAACATATTAAGGTAATGTTTTTATAGAAATTTACCTAAGATATAGAGCTAAAATTTTTATGTTACACTTTGGTTATTTCGGAATACATAAACCTCAAAAATAAGGACAAATAAACTGGTGTAACCCGGATACACAGAAAACAGTTATGATCAAAAAAATAGTCATCAATCTCTTCACAATAACTCAACCTACACCAAGAATATCAGCCCGAAATTTGGTATACCGATAAAAGACATGTAAATATACAACTTTTATGTTTTAAACTTCCACTGAATATGCCTCTAACAAGGTGAAAATAAATAAAAACCGGACTAAAATTTGTTAGCACACTGTTGGGAACCAGTAACACTTATCTGAGGATATCTCTTTATACACACCAAAACATTCAAAACTATTTCAAAGGCATATAAATAAGACATAAATCTACAATTTTTATGTTTATAACTTCTTAAAATTTGTCCTCCAAGAGCATGGAAATAAAGCCCTAATCTTTGATATAGAAACATAATTCTAAGAAGAAATAAGTTTACTTACAACACCAATAATCAACCCTTAATCTATCTTTAGTCAACTCAATAAAGATCAATTCACTTACCACTGATCCAAAAAGGCTTGATTTGTAGTTGGATTTTGAGAGAAAATGGAAAAAATATGGAGGAGAAGAGGAAAAAAATGAAATGAATAAAAAATGGGCAGTTGTGCCATCCTTATCCCGATAGCCCCCCCACCCCCCCTTTTTTTGTCTCTATTTTTTTAGTTTTATTATTGTTATTATTAATATTAGTATTATTATTATTTCACTAATCAACTCAATTAAACAATCTAGTCACTTCATTCCATTTTAACTAAATTAACTATATCAACAAATTTTATTTATTAAAAATTTTAATTGAGTCACTTATTATTTATTATTCACTCGAAATAA
>CATIWF010091397.1:0-15400 GCA_949630135.1 Balakata baccata | reverse complement strand
CCAACCTAGTTGATTGGAGATCCCAGGATCTAGGTTCAATGGGACAACCTAATTGTAAAGACGTGGAAAGATCATTGTGGGGGATGTACCAAGTGAATATTGGAAATGAGGTTAAGCTATGCTTTTAATGATACATTTGTGTAAGGTATCACCTATGTAGGAGTGAAGTGGGGCCGCTTCAAAGGAGAAGATATTAAAATTCAATTCTCCAAAAACTCTTGCAAAACCAGGTAGATGTTCAGGGCCAAAATGAACATGACAATGAGAACTGACTTTTGTCAAGAAAGATTCCTATGTGGAGTGTATCATATTTACTCGAGAAAACTGAACAGTTCAATGACATCATGTCAACTGGACAGTGGGTAAATTAAATATACTTTTATAAGGGAAGGTTCAAAGGGTAACATCTACCTTTCCTATGCAGGTTTCGATCGTCAAACTCTATCACGTAGTAAGGCTTTGTTCGTCTTGCTTTTCCGCCCAATTTTATTCATGTGGGGGATTGTTGGAAAAAAAAATGTGATTATGAGCCATTTTGAGAGGATTATTCGGGTGGGTCCTTCGGTTTTGGGAAAAAGACCTAAATATATGTTCCTTGACATGAGGACTATGAATTAATATATTCATATGCTCAAAATGGAAAATGTGTGAATAGAAATTGAAGCTCAAAGTAAGCTCCATGATAAGGAGATTTAAAGGTGAAAAGTAAGTGGGAATTTATCCCACATCACTAAGAATTGAAGTTGGACTTGTGTTTATATATAGAAATGCTTTTTTATATGGGTAAGAAAAGTACAATGGAAGGCTCTCTCTCGCAAGCTCAGGCGCAGGGGGGTGCAAATCCATGGGCCGGGATGGCCCAATGCATGGGTGCGCGACCTGCGTACACGAATATCAGCCCAAAATCTCGTGGTCCTGAACAACCCCAATTTTTTCAATTTATTTATTTTTATTTCTGGAAAATTTGGCAACACTCTCGTGTTGATCCACACGGTTGGCATTCTGCTACGCCCGTGTGGATTCGACACTCCCGTGTGGATCCACACGGCTAGGCCACTGACACGCTTGTATGGATCCACACGGTCGTGTCATTTTGCCTGCAGGGGAGTATAAGGTAGATCCACACGGTCGTGTGGATTCACATGTCCGTGTGAATTCTGTTCCAAAATGAACCTTTGAGCTTCATGTCTTTTGGAATGTCAATTTCTGATGTTTCAAAGATTAATTTCACCATTATTTGAGAGTTACAAAGGCATTATTGACAGCTTTTAAAGGAAATTAATCACAATTAATTCATTGTCTCCTCCATATAGTATAAATAGGTGGTTTATGCTTGAATTTTTAAGTTGTTCAAGAAATCATACTTTGATAGTTTCTTTCTTTCTTCTCCTTCTTCTTCTCAAGTGATAGAGGTTGTGGCAAAGCAAAGTTCGCTATAAGTAGGTGTTGTCTGTTCAACAACTACTTGGAATCTATTGTATCTTGGAAGACAAACGCCGGTTATCCTAAATACCCGTGTAGGGGGCGAATTTATCTTAAGGAAACTGTGTGCTACACAGGCTTCAGATTGATTTTTCATTTTCTACTATTTTAAATATTGAATTAACAATTCTCCTACTATTTTCTTGAATTTGATACCTAACAATATATGTGTATTAATTGAGTTAGTTCTAAATATAAAATACTTTTAAATAAAAAAAAACTCATAATTAATATATGTGATCTCGTCCTTTAATTATGATGATATAAATTATTAGTTATAACTAGTCGAACACTTGCGCAGAATGCTATGAACAATTTATTCAATCAATATATATATATATATATATATATATATCATAAAATATTTAATAATAAATACTTTATTTTATATATAATTTTTAATAATTGATAAATTAATTAGTAATTTTGGGATCAACAAAATAATTGGAAAGTATTTATTATATATGTTTTATATATGACTCTTAATAATTAATAAATTAATAATATTTATATGAATTATAATATTAAGGCAACATTTATAATATTTAATTATAAATTTAATATATAATAATCAAGTGTAATATACGTTAATAAAAAAACTAATTTATATAAAATTCAAAATAAATTGTAAAAAATATATAAATCAACTTGATAAATTTTATGGATTTTTACTTTAGCAAATGAAAATAATATTTTCTGTAGAGTTAAAAATTAGACTTTTGCTACTAGGTAATCTTTACTTACTACTTAGGTCAATATTTTCTAAAATACAACATAGTAGGAGACAGCTATACCATAAGTAAAAATATACAACATTTATTTCATTTATTTAATAATTCTTTTCCTTTCAATGTACTTCTGCTTTTTTTTTTTAAAAAAAAAAGCTTGCTTTTGCTTTCATGAGCCATTATTTTAATATATATACCTCAGCCAGTCTGACACTAACCATGTGACCACGAAGAAAAAAATAAAAATTGACCTCCAGCCACCACCCAAAGTTTTATTTCAAAAATAAATATAAAGAAAGAAAAAAAAAATGGATGGTTGGCTTATTTTGAATAAGAGACAACAATAAAATTTATAGACGTTAGTAGAACGAATGATATTATGTATATTTTGATTTTGATCTCCCGATCAATGAGACTTATAGATGACGATAGCAAAATTAACTGCATACATGTAGATGACATCATTATCTGAAATGGAAAATTAATTAATTCATTTAGTTTGATTTAGCAAATTAGCAGCTAAATATTTATATTTAGGAATGTTGTAGCCTTGTTACGATACTCTAATATTATTAGTTAAGAACACATCATAATAAGTTTAATAATATGGAAAAACAAATAAAAGTAATAAAAACAATAGAAATAAGTAATTTAACGTGGTTTGACCAATCAATGCCTATATCCATAGGAGAAGAGAATATTTATTAATTAATATCAAACAAAACGAACGAATAAATTGAAAATTACAAATTGAATCCCACAACCAAAACAAAGTGAAATCTCAAAAAGTTTGAAAAATTAATACAAAATGTTAGTTCACCAAAGTTACTTAATTTCAGTATTATTTTATCAATTTTTTATAACTATCAAAGGGTATTTATAACTGTAAAATTCTATCCAAACTATCCAAAAATTATAATTAGAGTATAATAAGAAAATAAAAATTTAAACGCATAAGAAAACAAAATCCAAGTTGAATACTAATACTCCACACAAGCTATGGATTCAACAAAGGCATGTCAAAGTGGAATAAAAAAACAACGTAAGTGTAATGAGGACAACACGAGCATGCAACCAAAAAACCAAACTATTGTGCATGGATCATGTAGAACAGCATGGGCATGCAACAAGCACAATGAGAAAGGACATAAGCGTGATCCATCTCGTGCAAAACAAAGGCACTGATTTGTGCCACATTCAACAATCTCCATTTTGGCACAAAATCTCAAACTCTAACTCCTCTCCAACTAATGCCATTCAGGGCCAAATCAACAAGCTGCAAAATTTACAAAACCGATGCACCGATCAAACTCATTAGGAAATAACATACCAGTAGGATTCTCCACAAACTTGAACTAGATAGCTTTCTTGAAAGCTTCTACCAATACCATGTATTTAATATGCACACAAAATTTCCAAATAACAGCAATAGAACCAAAAATAAACATACAAATCAACAAGGACCCATAAGAAGAATTATAAAACTGAAAGTGGTAATTTAAAGTCTCATTAAGATATCTCAAAATCCACTATACTTGGAGAGAGAGTGTGGAACTTGAGGAAACTCGAATCTTATTTTCTTCCTTCTTCAGGTAAGATTTCGTGTTTCCCCTCTTCCTTTAAGAAATTTATAGTTGATTGAGGTAATTTACCCAAAATGTGTACAAACCCAATTATAGATGAGTATATTAAAGATAAACCCTCGAAATTGCTTAGGGAAAAACTCCATTTTGAGTTTGATTTACATGTTAAACACGTTTTTGGAGAGAGATTTAAAATGAAAGAGCCTAACTTAAGGGTTTTTGAGTTAGAATTTGGAATATATGGCTTTATGTAGTTATAGATGTTGACATATATTAGGAATTAATGAGAAATATTTGTGATTATATATATGAGATACCTTTGGAAGGTGGAATTAACCACTAAGGAGGCTAAGCGAGCTTAAAGTTTGAATTTTAAGTTTGCTCCATAGAAGGTAAGTATACATACATTCTCACTTGTTAAAATGAAATGATATGATGTACAATGACATAAAAATCTGATAGATGACATGTTAAATAAAAAATAATAATTAATAAGAGTTTTACCAAAATATGACATAAATCTGTTGACCAAAACAACTCCAAAACATGTACAAACCATTACACATATACCAAATTTCGAATTCATAAGCATCATTGCATCTTGAATGGATATAGAGGATGAAACACCAATTGAGCCTGTTAATGTGAACTTTTATAGCTCTCATCAGCGTTTATGCACTAGAAGTAACATAAAAAGCATCCATCATGTGCATTGAACTTGCACCCAATTTAATTCAATGTGCTAAGGGATATCAAATTCTTCCTCAAAATTATTATTATTAGAAATACTACTTGTATCAACACTTTTTATCTCAACTTGCATAAAATATTTATATTTAATGCAAGTTAAATAAAACAAGTAAGTGAATGGATAGAGTAAAAGTATTTTATACAAGTTAGAACGAAAAGTATTGGGATAAAAAGTATTATTATTATTATTATTATTATTATTATTATTATTATTATTTCACTCAAATCTTCTACAGTCATAATCAAAAGCATGAGAAATTATTTAGCTGGGGTGATTAAATTTTTTTTCTAAAAATGCGTGACAAGAATCAAGATAAAAGTAGAATTACAATGCAAATCAACCAATTAAAAGTTGAGAAACAATAAAATTGCAAACACATAAATACCTTATTTATTGGGTAAATCAATAATAATAAAATTAGAAATATAAAAATAATGAGTAAAACAGGTTGAAAGTTAAGTTGTTTAGATTGATTAACATGTTCACTAAATTATCGTTTACTTAATCGAATGATTAGAATTAAAAATAAATAATTTAATGATTATAAATACTATAATATATCAATACACTTGGTGTACTGTAGAATAACTTTAAAAATTAAATATAAAAAATAGTGTTGTTAGCTGCAAAAAAAAAATTCTCAAAAATGAAAAAAAAAAAAAATAGTAATGCTCGAGATTAGTAAGAAAGAGTCCCTACAATGTGAATAAAAAATTGCAAGAGAAACATTCTTTAATTTATTAGGGGAAAAAAATGACTACAATCTATTTTAAAATATAGAAATGAAAAGTATTCTTATAGAAGAAATAAAATATTAAAAATTCATTAATATCTTGTAATCTTATATTTCTCCTGTTTCTATAATGAAATCAATTTTTTTTTTTTAATTTTACACTTATACTCATCAATTTAAAATTATTAATGTTATGTATAATTCTAAAATCAAACCTAGAAGTTAATTAGTTTTAATCATTCATTTTTCTACAAAATGTAAAACTAATTAATAACTCTTTATTCTAGTGAAATCCTGGAAGTGTGAATTATATAAAAACCGAATGAATAAATGTCAATAAAGTATAAAGATAGTGAGTCAAAACTCACTAATAATTAAAAGAAATTTTTAAATAATTTTGTGATAACTTCTATTAAATTGATAGATACTTACTATAAGAGCAAAGAAAGAGAAAAAATATTGATAATTGGGCTATATGTATGCCTAGACGAATTTTATTATCCCTTATCCGTACGGACTTCTATTTCGATAACGTGTGATGATATATCACGATCACGGTAGTAATGTGTCGTGCACACCACTGAATCCAACCCGCCAAACCAACTAAAATAAATATCAACCACAACTGCCCAACGCTCAAGCTCAACTTCTCATTTGTCATTTTCCTCAACTCGTATTCTCCGCACCCTGCGCAACTTAGCCGGGAGAAGCACCAAACCTCATGGCGCTTCGACACCCAATCGCCGACGCCAACGAGGAAAGCCCCTTTGGTACGCTCTCCGCCGCTGAATTTTATTCCCGCCACCGTGTCTCCCATTCTTCGGAGTACATAACTAACTCCCGCGGCCTCAAGCTCTTCACTCAGTGGTGGAAGCCGCTCCCTCCCACCGAAATCATTGGCTGTATCGCCGTCGTTCATGGCTACACCGGCGAGTCCAGCTGGTTCATCCAATCCACTTCCATTCTCTTTGCGCAGTCTGGGTTTGCTGTTTGCGCTATTGATCATCAGGGTCATGGCTTCTCCGATGGCCTTGATGGCCTGATCTACCACATCCCGGACCTCAATCCCGTCGTCGACGACTGCATCCACTTCTTTAATAAATTTCGTGAAACCCACGCGCCGAACTTACCGGCGTTTTTGTACTCCGAGTCTTTAGGTGGTGCAATATCTCTGTATGTAACACTACGTCAGAACGGCGCGTGGGACGGGTTGATTTTGAACGGAGCTATGTGTGGGATTAGCTCCAAGTTTAAACCTCCGTGGCCGTTGGAGCATTTGCTTTTCATAGTTGCAGCGATTGTCCCCACCTGGCGCGTGATTCCCACTCGCGGCACGCTACTGAATGTCTCATTCAAAGAGGAGTGGAAGCGTAAGTTAGCCATGGCGAGCCCAAAGAGGGTAGTTGCTCGGCCCCGTGCGGCGACGGCTCTGGAACTGGTGAGGGTGTGCAGAGACTTGCAGGGAAGATTCGAAGAGGTGGAGGTGCCGTTATTGATTGTACATGGCTCTGAAGATGTGGTGTGCGACCCCGCGTGTGCGGAAGAGCTACACCGACGGGCGGCGAGTAGGGACAAGACTTTAAAAATTTACCCGGGAATGTGGCACCAGCTCGTGGGTGAGCCGGAGGAAAGCGTGAATTTGGTGTATGGGGAAATGTTGGAGTGGCTAAAGACACGAGCTGAATTTGCACGAAATGGAGCGGAGTTGCAAGCGTCGCCAGGGAAGGTGGCGCGTGATTAGCGTTGGGATATGATAAATAATACAGATAGCAGTTAGGGCGTTATGATGGTTGCAAACCCCTGTAGAACTCTTAAAAAGGACAGAAGTCTTTAATAATTAAAAGTTAAAAATAAATAAAGGTTATGTTGTTTTATTTGCGGCAGTGAACCAGTAATTAATTTGTTATTGTACATGTTTTTTCATTTATTATAATTTTTAAACCTTTTCATTTTTTTAATATAATGTGAAAAGAAAAAATATGTGCATATATAATTCTTTTTATAAATGTTGACGTATGAGTATGTCAATAATAAAATATTAATATAATAATAAAAAATAATAAATTTTATAAGAATGTATTGATTATATATATAAATTTTTAATTAGTTGAATTTGTCATAATGGACTCTACATTTTAAAACAATGACTATTATATTTAGACGCTTGAGAATTTTGTTGAATTTATAAAATAAGACTTTTTTTATTCATTTTTTTTGTCTATTGCAAAGTTTAATTTTTTTTTTCTTTTTAACTGATCAAATAGAAAATGAAAGAAAATATTATGTATATTCTAAGTTTCTTTGAGATAAATTTTTTTTTAGTGTTTTAATATTATCAAATATTTAATTATTTGTTATTTATTGAAAAAATATTAGTTTTGATATATTTGTAAATTATTTTATTTTTATTTTTAACATAAAATTAATATTAAAATTATTTTAATTTGATTTATTTTCTATTTTATATAATATTAGTATTATCTTATATAATATTTATGTCATTCTAAATATTTTTTATTAAAATATTAAACATTTTAATTAAATTATTTTATTAATTTTAGTACTAGTTAAATTAATTAATTAGGAGTTCAATAAACAAAATCATTGAATTTATAAGTGATGAACATGTGATGAATAATCAAGTTCAATACAATAAACAATAAGATTCAAGACAATAACAATCAAATTCAAAATGATGAATAATAAAAAAATAAATATTGAGCCTATATGTGATGAATATGTGATAAACAATCAAGTTCAGAATGATAAACAATCAAGATTAAAATGATGAACAACCAAATTCTAATTAATAAACATATAAATTCATCATCATAATTCATTATATGTAATTTATTATTACTAGAAAAATAATAGTTGTTATTACTTCAACAAAATAAAATATAATTATTAATAATTGTAACACTTTCCCATATAACCAGTGTAAATTCAATTATATGAGATAATGTTACTCATTTATACCAAAAACCGATAAATTAAAAAAATTAATTTGTATCATAGCTATGATGATTTAAATTTTAAAAACAAAACAAATATATAAAAAGTGAAAATATAATATATACATCCATAAAATAAAAAAGCTATAATCAGCTCAAATATACAAACTTCCTTTAAAAAATGTAAATACAACTTGGAAGCTCTTTTACAAATCACAATTTAAAATTCTACATCATGCATGTATCAGCATTTCCTTAGTGTGACTTGACTTTTGACTTTCTAGACTCTATTTTGTGTTAACGCTACATGATCTACCAATCTACATGTGAGAAGACTCACACGCTAAGCAACTCGTGCTTAGGAGTGCATATGTACATTCAAATATGCCGTGATTGCATGACATCATCAAACAAACATGCATTTAATAACATATCAAATCTTCCTCATACCACATACCAAATAAAATACAAAATCTTAACACCCACATGCAATTATGTCTTACATGTACGTATCTCAGTGTCCGTTTATCTTCCATAATAGTACTCACATTCCAAATGTGTTTGTGCACACATAACAAATTAACAACCATGCCCAATTAATTCTCATGCAATATATTAAGCATTGTACAAATATATTATAATCACATATTCATGCTTCAACATACATATACCTTCAATATACACATAGCTTAAATGTCAATATACATCATCTCTCAATCATGCTTCCATTATAAGCTCTCCAACTTACTTTCATGTCACACCATATATCATTTCACATAATATGCATACATATCAATTAATACACCACACCAAAGTTTATTTCAACATAAAAGATGGTATATTTGCTCATATAAAAAAAAATACATATATGCATATAAGCACATACAATATTATATCACAAAAAAAATAACATATTTCATCATTTCATTATGAGCATGCATTTCACCACATGCATAGCATAGTACTTTATTTCATCATATACATAATTTCCAAAATATTCTTATCTCATTACTTACCATTGTAGTGTTGTCATGATCATCTCACCTATATACTATTATACTAGACTAGAATGGATATTGGCACTCTACCAGCTATTCTGAACCATCTCAGGCCTTCACCTGAGAAAAGATCATCACCTTAAACCCTCACTTGAGTAAAGATCATTACAAAGTCACTGAGGGTGCCACTTCTGATATAACTCCTCAATATATGGGTCTTATCTCCCATGATGGCCAAGTTTGGGCCTATAATGGTACCAAAGCTCCCTCAATGGCATGTCATCTATCATACCTCTAGTCCTAGTTAAAAGTAATTGGACATTGTCTTCCTCACATTTCTCCATCAATGGATCTTCCATCTCATCACATGTTTTATATTACCACAATATCAAAATCACAGTCTCATACTTTAATTCACAAAATCATCATACGAGTTAAGATCACAAACTCATCTTTTTCACATGGAAGGCTTAAGTGATAACTCATTGCATATCACATATTTAAAATCTCATTTTATATTGTGGGTGTCACAATTAACTCATAGGTACATCACAATGAGCTCATATATACATCATAATTAACTTACAGATACATCATAGCGAACTCTTATGTTCATCACAATTAACTCGCAGGTTCACCACAATTAACTCATAGGTACATCATAATGTACTCACAAGTTCTTCGTGTAACCAAAAACATTAACATCTAAAATAAATCATCCACATTTATTTTACTCAATTATGCTCATTTAATAAATAATTCCTTAGTATGATCATGCATCCATATTTTCTAAGATGTAGTTCATTCATAATATTCAACCCAACACACAATTAACACCCATAAACACGTATGTCATCAAGCACACAATTGAGATTTGAAGGTTCATATGCATAGACCTTAGCTGAAACGACTCTCGCAACATCCGTCTTCAACTAAGCTTAATCCTTATATTTGGAAGTAATTTCCATGCTTTAAGCTTCCTTCTAGCACTCAAGCACATCATCAATAAACTCTAACCACATATAAAGACTCATATCCCTGAATTCCTTTGCGATTTTGATCTAACATTTTTTTGACATCTAAAAAACTCATTTATCCATATATTTCATGTTTTAACCATCCTTGAATTCACATTCTATGGATCAAAATAATCATACAACTTGCTGTTGGAAAATTCGTAATGAACAATGCCTAGTATTATTGTTTTGTCCATAAATCTCAATCCACTTAAGAATTTGTTCTAAAATTTTTAAGACACCTAGGGGGGATGTTTACCTACATTTTTCATGTTTTAGCCATCCACTAATTCCCATTCTCTTGTTGGTCAAAATAGTAAACACATTTTTGGTATCTGATTCAGTATAGTACATCGCGACATGTAAAGATAGAGGCATATCTCCTACATTACTAGTCCAAAGTCCAATTTGTTTGACATAAAGAAACATTTTTTCAGTTTACATGATCCTCTAAATCTGTCTCTAAGATGTTTAAAAATAAAATAGAATATCATGGTCAAATTGGACTCAAATTTTCAGTTTTAGGGTTGAAGAACCCATTTGAAATCACTTACACTTTTTTTATTTCCAATGCTTTAAAGAAGAAGAGAATTAGTAGATAAATTTACTTGCTTAAAGATGGATCTTGCCTATAAATCTCTTTTTCCCTCTTCCCCCTTCTTCCTCTTTTCCTATTTCCCTCAAATCTCCATGCTTTAGCTAAAATTCACCCTTCTATGCTCATCCCTTTCGATTTTCATGTTAGATTTATGATTCTCTTAATTAAAATATGAATTTTACCTCATAGATAAAGTAGGAGATGAAAAAGGAAGAATGATAAGGGTAGGTTGCAGAAAAGAAGATTTAACGTGAAAAAGGAAAATAAGATAGTGTGAAATGGATTTTTATACCCATTAGCCAAATTACAATCTAATCCCCATGATCCAATTACTCAAATTAAGCTATATCTTCCTTTAATTTATAACCACATGTTAACATTAACTGATCATATCCTATCATTTTTTTAAACATTAAACACTTAATTGTTCACTTACATAAATTATTATTATTATTATTATTATTATTATTATTATTATTTACTAATCATATTAATTTGATAGTCCACTACTACCTAGCTTAACCGCTTCTTAACTACAAAAGGCATCTTACTCTGAACTAATATTTGTATAGAGTTCGGGAAAACTTCCCTTTATGAGAATACCGTGAGGGTTACTCTATTTGTTTGATTCTTGATCACCCTATGACTTGGATATTGGTACCTTTCAATCTCTTTATCTAACTATTCCATACTCAATATCTCATGTGAGGGCACTTTTTGCCTAAGAGAAACTCATAAATCCGTCATTACCCAAGATATAACTTAGAGTCATGAGAAAAACACCTAAGTGTTCCTTCTTTAGTCTCCCAATTCACTATGTTTCCCTTGTCATGGCTTCTGGTTAAAGTCTGACTAGATTCTCTTCAAATTTCAATTGTGTGCTTGATGACATGTGTGTTTATGGGTGTTAATTGTGTGTTGGGTTGAGTACTGTCAATGAGCTAAATCTTAGGAAATGTGGATACATGATTATAATAAAGACTTATTTATTAAAGGGGCATAATTGAGTAAAATAAGTATGGATGACTTATTTTGGATGTTAATGTTTTTGGTTGTATAATGAACCTGTGAGTATATTATGACGAATCTATGAGTTAATTGTGGTGAACCTGAGAGTTAATTGTGATAAATATGAGAGTTCACTATGATGTACATATGAGCTCATTGTGATGTACCAATGAGTTAATTGTAATGAACTTCTGAGTTAATTGTGATACCCACAATATAAAATGAGATTTTAAATTTATGATATGCCATGAGTTATCACTTGAGCCCTTCTATGTGAAAAAGATAAGTTTGTGATCTTAACTCTTACGATAATTTTGTGAATTAAAGTATGAGATGAAAATGTGATTTTAAAATTGTGGTAATATAAAACATGTGATGAGATAGAAGATTCCATTGATGGGAAATATGAGGAAGACAATGCCTAATTACTCTAATTAGGACAAGAGTTAGAATATATGACATGCTATTAAGAGAGCTTTAGTACCACTATAGGCCTAGAGTTGGCCATCATAGGAAATGAGACTTATACATTGAGGGGTTATACTCAGAGTGGCACCCTCGGAGACTTTGTAATGATCTTTACTCAGCTGAGAGCCTAAGGTGATGATCTTTTCTCATGCGAAGGCCTGAGATGGCTCATAGTAGCTAGTAGAGTACCAATATCCATTTTACTCTAGTATAAAGTATAAGAGTGAGATTATCATGACAACACTACAATGGTAAGTAATGAGGTAAGAATTTTATGAGAATTATATATATGATGAAATAAAGTATTATGCTATGCATGTGGTGAAAATGCTTGCTCATAATGAAATGATAAAATATGTTATTTTTAGGTAATGTAATATTGTATGTACTTATATGTCACACCCGTCAATCTATAATCTAATATACGAGCAAGTTTTGAAATTCCTTCGAAAGGTGAACTAAACCATAAATAAATAATAAATATATATATATAAGAAAAAAAAATCTCTTTGGTATGAGACTTATTAAACAAAAACAAGCACCGATATGGAAAATAGATTATATTGTGAATATTGATGTATTCAATTATATGATATTGTTAGATAAAGGGGTTGAAATTATAGGAATTAGAAATTTGTAGGAGACATTTTTAATAAGAGGAAGTGATGAAGACTTTATTAGATATTTTGAGTTGATTAAATAAATTAAGACAATTAAAGACTAAGAGATAATTTTTTTTTTTGTCATATCATGACATGCAAAGTGCCATGTGGCACATATGAATTTTAATTAAATTTTAATTTGGGTATAAATAGGCTTTTAAGACCCATCACTTACCCATCTTCTTCATTTCTCTTGGTATGGCCAAAATTCTCCACCACTCCTCTCTTTATTCTCTTAACCTCCATAGCAAATAAACACAAAGAAGCTCATAGTGATGAAATCTTGAAGAGACAAAGTTGTCTTGATTTGTTAATTTAAGGGGAGGCCACTTGAATTTTGGTCAAGTCACAATAAGGAGGATGAGTTTGCATGTGATAGGAGTCTTCATGGAAGAGTGAAGCAAGCTAGGAAAGTGATGAAGATGGCCTTGCATGTGCAATTCAAGGTATGCAGATGGTAGAAAAAAAAACTTAATTTAAATTCTGAAGTTGCATCTGGAACAGATTATGTTCATAGGGCTATAACTTTTGCTATATAATTTGGATTGAAGTGATTCTAGTTTCTGTGATTCTCTTAGACATATATCTAAATTTCTTATGAAGAACAAAAAGTGAAAGTAGCTAGGTGAAAAATGAGTTGCAAAATCAGGTATGGAAATTATCTCTATGCTGGTAGTTCAACTCTAAGTGAAGCAGTTTGTGTTATTTTTCTTGTATCTTGAGTTATATATTTCAGAATTACTTGATTCCAAAGCTAAACTAAACTTAACATCTGGGCCTAAAACTCTTATGAAGAAGATATTCCTAAACTTTGTCATATTTAGATCCAAAATAATTATGCAATTTGGGATTGTAAACTGTCTGGAATGTCCTGAACTGTAAGATATGGTTTAGTCATAACTTTTTCTCTAAGAGACATTTGAAGATGTTTTTAGTTAGGTTACAAAGCTAACATCTGGGGTTATATCTTTCATGAAGATTGTAATGTGAAAATCTCTATATTTTTAGGTGTAATAGTAGAACCAAGACAGAGCATTGAAACTGCCTATAGTGATAGTGCAGTTTTTAAATGAACTGTCCCTAATATATTAACTATAACTTTCTTTTTAGAAGTTGGATTTCAGTAATACAAAATTCTATCAAAGATAACATATAGGGGCATAACTTTCATGAATATCATAGAGTGATATAGTGTCAGGAAGTAGGTCTAAACCATAAATCAAAATCGGATTTTGGCATTGCCTATTATATCTTTTATTGAAACAATCTCCAATAATTAGCTTGTAACTTCAACTATAGAGCTCTGATTTGGGTGAAATAAGAACTAAATGAAAGCTTAGACATAGAACTATAATTTCCAGGATAATGATGAATCTATTTTGGCTAAAAATTAGCTCGAAACTGGACCACAAAATAGGATAAGTATGGAAGTAGTAAAAACGATGTAAGGTTTTATGGTTGTGTAGTTTTATTATTGTTTTAGATTTTGATACATGGTTACATATTATAGGAAGTGAAGTAGAGGGAGGTGATAATCCATAAACTGGTTAGGCAAGCCTTAAAGCTTAGGTAATTGCATAGCTCCGAAGAGGTATGTACATAACCACATTTGGATTTAATTGATGAATCTGCATGTTATGAATGATGAACCTGCATGTTCTGATTGATGAACCTTGGCTTATGAATGATGAACCAATATATTTTGATTGATGAACCAGGGGCTTATAAATGATGAATATGGTATGAATGGAATGTATTATGGGTGATTGTGAATGTTGTAGGTCGGTTCCGCCTGGGTGAACCATAAGGTGCTTGTGAGGTGTTTTGTTATAAGTTTCAATTATGTATGTTAAGTTATGCCACAAGATGAGACCTTAATATTAAATGTTGAATTCATATTCTTGTGGCATGAAAGTGATTTGTATAGACTTGCATTTGGTTAACAATGAGAAAGAAGACAAATGCCCAAAGTACTCGAACTAGGACTAGAGTTAGGATAGATGGCATGCAATTGAAGGAACCTTGGTACCATTTTAGGCCCGGAGTTGGCCATCATGGGAATGAAACCCATGTGTTAAGGGGTTATGCCCGGAGCGACACCCTTGGATACTTGAGATTTATCTTATCAGGCGGAGATCCTGGAAGGCTCGAAGTAGCCGTAGTATCCCATTTCCATTTTAGTCAAATTTAGAGTATAAGGGTACAAATCTTGGCATTTGAAACTAAGGTAAGCGTTGAGCTGAATTATGGTTGCATATAATATATGAATCATGATAAGTGACATGATGTATACATTGTCGTGATGAAATGGAAGATTACTTGAGCTATTTCACTTTGTCATGCATACATATTACAATGTGTATAATGTTCATGCATACATGTCAATTAAATCTATATGTTGTTATGTACCGCTAAACAT
>CATIWF010091396.1:0-22188 GCA_949630135.1 Balakata baccata | reverse complement strand
CAAACTGACACCAAGAATCTTCTAAAAAGGTAACACGGTTTCTGCATTCAACAATAATACATTCACATGACTCGTCAGTACTGGAAAATAATTGCTTGCATCTGTGTGAATGGTTTCCTGAAAATTATAACAGATAAGAGTAAAAAAAAATAAATAAACAGAATAAATATTTTGACACACTCACCTTGCCAATCAAGAGTTCATTAGTGTGAGGTCCATAAGCATCAGATGTGTCAAAAAATGTAATTCCTCGTTTGAACGCTTCCTTTATGATTGAAATGCCATCCTCTTCAGGGAGCGGAGCATTGTATATACCTGAAAGCCCCATACATCCAAACCCTAACTTTGAGACCTGAAAGTTGATTTATATCACAAAAAAGAAAAGCAGTTAAAAGATATCTTCTCAACAGAGATTTATAAACGTTTTGAAATTAATTATTTTAACTCTTTAGTTCACTCTGTTTAATCAGGAAAAAAATTAGACATTTTCTTGGTCAAACAAAAACAAAATGATAGGCATAATAAGAAGAAATCGGAATGCAGAAGAAGGAATTAGAGAAATGGGTTTCACCTGAAATCCTTGGTTACCCAGTTGCACTCTTGGAATTATGATTCCTTGTTCCTCTGACATCTCTCTCTATGAGTCTGATCTTGTTCTTTTCCTGTTTCTATGGAAGTGAGGGAGATTAGTAGAACAGACCAAACAATACTACAAAGAAAAAAGAAAAATTGTGATAGCTAATGGCTGCTTCTTATCCTTTTACCTTCAGAATTCATATATATATATATAGAGAGAGAGAGAGAGAGAGAGAGAGAGAGAGAGAGAGCTGTTGTCAATACAGTTTTTTAAATCATCCGGACCTGTTAGAGATACAGAGTGCACTGATTGAACAAAGATAGATAGCCAGTGACGCATGGTCACATGTCAGCAACATGTAATGTATAATCAAATTCCACAGCCTTGTCATCCACAAGCAGAATTTCAAAATAATTCTTTTTCACGGTGAAAGCAATTTGCATTTGAATTCCAGACCTTAACAATTTGACCGACTTACTAATATCACAAGAAAATTTAAGTGGGCAAGTCCCATGTTTATTAATGAGAATTTTACAGAAAGGGAAAATAATGCACAAATATTTACAAAATTATGTTCAATTAATTTTTTTAATTTTATAAAAATTATGCAAAAATAATTACAACTGTATTTGTTTTTCAAAGTTATTCAAAAATATGTCTAGTTGGTATATTTTTGGAATATCTTATACATTAAATATATATTCAATTTAAAAAAAAAGAAAAATAACAAAAATAAGAATTGAATTATTAAAGAAGAAGAACAAAAAGAATAGAATGAAATCTAAATTCAAAAGTATTACAAATTTTCAAACCAACAACATTTAATTCATTATTGAATATTGATTAATTGCCCAGACAATATATATCTAGAATAACTTTGATATAACTTGATTCAATTTTCATCCAAAAAACACAAAGTAAGAAGAAAAAGAAAAAGAAAAAGAATTCAATCATTAAAGAAGAAGAAAAGGAAGAAGAAGAATATACTTGAATCTAAATTTAAAAAATCACAAATTTTCAAATTAATAGCATTCAATTCATTATTAAACATTGAGCATACCATTGGAATACTTTGAGCATACCATTGGAATACTTTGGGTATATTTTAGGAATATCTTAGTTTATTATTAACTAAACACAGAAACAAAGAGGAAAAAAGAAGAAAAAATTAATAATAATAAATTATTTAAGATATTTGTTTGGCTTGTATTATTCCTTGTGTACTATTAAACAAAATTCATACAATTTATTGCATAGCCTTAGGTTATACTTTGAGAATATATTGGGTATATCTTGAGAATATTTTCAGTTTTATTTGAGAATATTTTAGGTATATTTTGGTAATTTCTTAAGAATTATACATTCGGTATACCTTTGAGAATATATTGAAAATACCCTTGAGAATATCTTGAAAATACCCTAGTGATTTTCATTCAAAAAAAAAGAACAAAGAAGAAGAAAATAATAAAATTCAATCTAGAATTAAAAACTATCAAAAGATTCTCAAACTAACACAATTAATTCAGATTCATATTGAGCGTTAAATTCAATTCAAAAAAAAAAAAACTATAATTACAGCAATGTTATCATAAATTTATCAAATATAACATATTCTCCAACCTAACTAATATGAACACTGATATCGTTAATGTTGAACATTGTTCCAGCAGCTAGACACCATTGTCGTTGTAGTTGTAGCAGCTTTTTCGACATCAACTTAAATTATGAATATCGTTGTCATTGCGACGTCTCAAATAGAACATGCGAGAAAAAAAGAAAAACGAAGAGCGAACAACAAGAGAAAAAAAAAAGGCAAAAAAAAATTAATTTTAGTAAAAATAAAAAGCGAAAAAAAAAATCAATATTTAAAAAAAAAAAATTAAAAATCCGTAACCTGCTTAAAATTCTTTTTATTAATTTGAGGAAAATTAAGAAGCTTATAATATTGTGGCTGCCAAACCAAAAGGTCTGCCCAGCAATGAAGCACTCTCCTACCATTTTCATCTTGGACCGAGCCTGATAGATCTGAGGCCCTAAAACATGATAAGACTAGAAAAGGTACAGCCCATTAGCACTCCCAAGCTTAGCAATGAAGCAATCTTAAGTCCCAGACCATCAACACTTTCAAGACTAGCAATGAAGCACTTTCCCATCAGTTTCGTCTTGGACCAGATCCAATCAAGCTTCAAAATATAGTTTTATGCTGAAAACAAGATTGCATCTGGATGATCATGTTGAGATCAGAACCAAAAATCTTAACACACTCCACTTACGTTTAGAATTGCATAGTTGACGAATTTTAAGAACCGTCAGTATATTGTTGACAGATGCAAGTTCTAAACGTCAGTACATGTGCTTTGCTAGAGCTAGAAACTTGATCACCATTTCCGTTGCAACTGTTATATGGTGAAATTGAAATTGCCATTCCAAGGAACTTCATTGTCTTCTTGTTCTGTCACTGGGAAAGTTTGTAACTTAGGTATGCTTAAGACTCCTTTTGAGAAAATCTGCATCCTGGGACATTGCCTCACAGATATTTCTATTAAAGAAGGGAACTTGAGAGTATGCTCTGCAGAGCAAAAGCTGACAAGGCTAGGTAAACAATGAAGCCCCAGGCTTTCCATTTTGCTAAAGATGATCTCCTGTTTTGATTCTTCTCCATTGTGTGCAACTATTTCTGTTATACTATCACATTCCTTTATGCTCATTTTCGTCAGTTGCACCAGACTTTTTGCAGTTGAGGATGTCATTAGGCTAACTAACCCATTACAATTCATTACATCCAAAGTTCTAAGATTTTGGAATGAAGCTGATGATGGAGCTATGTTAATCAAGCTATCACATTGCTGTATAATCAAACATTCAAGTATTTGAAGAACTTGATACAGCTGGGAGTTTTGATTCCATATATGCTTGAGATCAGGAAGAAGATCCAACTCTAGGTATTGTAGCTGTGACATTGCGCGCTCAGGTTTAACCTTACTAACAAACCCTTCATCTGGGAACAGTTGTTTGAATTGACTGCAACCTACAACTAGTTTTTCCATGTTGTAGAATATTTGAAGAAGATCAAATGGAAAAACTACTGATTCATCATGAAAGCAAGTTAGCTGAATAGATTTAAGCTTTTGAAAGTGTTCTGCTGGAATCTGGCCTTCCAGAATTACTTTGGCATCCTTGTCTGTCAATGATAAATGCTCTAAGTTGACAATGATCTGGAATCCAATCAAAGAAAATCAAGTTCAATTCTATGTATCCTCAGAAGCATACACAAGATGTCACAGACTTTTAAAACAAAAGGGAGAAGTTTCGTTTATGTAATCAATAAAAATATGTGTTGATTTATTGACTCTAAATACTGCTGGAATCACAAAATAAATTAAGATATGACTTGGTTCTTTAGCAAATTTTCATGTATCATTTTTATTATGTTATCCTTGCAATTTGATATGATTATATTATTCATTTTACGCCATTTTTAGTTGATAATCTTGAAAAAGAAGTTCTCCAGTTGGAACGTGGACATCCTTGAAAAAGAAGTTCGAGCCTGTACCTGGAATGAGAAAAGTGGCCGTGGAATTTGAATCTCCAGTTGGCTCTCCAAATGTGTTTCTTTCAAGTTTTCAGGTTCTGAAGCAAAAATCTCCAATCTCTCACAGTTATAGACATGCAATCTTTCTAGGATAGGGCATTCTAAGATGTGAATTCCTGGGTAGAAACACCTGAGCTCTTCTAACCTCCAAAGGTCCAAGGACTTGAGTCGGGGAAATACAAACCTAGGAGTTGCTTCAGATCCTTTTTGGTTCGCAACAAGTTCTTCCACCCCACAGCTATCTATATTAAGCATTCCAAGTTGAGGAAGACCTCCAGCTATGGAAGTTGGGAAGAGAACTTTCAGACTTGGACAATTCCAAACATACATTAAACTTAGGTTATCAAACAACAGAAGCTCTAAGGTATCCTCATTCCAGACATGCTTCAGATTTGGAAGGTCGCGTATGTCCAAAATTCTCAAATTATATGATAATATTTCTTTTAAGTTTAATACCTCTTGCAGATCAAATACCTCTGCCAATGAATCACAATTCCTTATGACCAAATCCACAAGATCTTGGAAGCTTCTCAACAAATTGGATGGAAAAACCTTTGATAGATTTTTACAGTGTTCCATCCTCAGTACCTTCATTTTGCAAAAGGAATCTGGGTGGAGTTTGTTGTGCCATATCATCTTCAAATTATCCATGTTGAGAATTTGCATTTGCTCCAAGCTGGGCAACACAACCTGAATAAAAAAAAAACCATTTTGTATTATTATATGTGTATCTGCGTTCGAAAACTAGTAATTCCATACAATGCACTACGCGAAGATGATGATAAGTAGGCTGCCATGTAATGAAACCTTTTTGACAAAAAAGCATGCAATATTTGATAAGAGGGGCAAAAGAAACACATAAAGGTACTGCAAAAAGGAATATCACAACTACAATCACTTTTTTTTTCTCTTCATAAAAAGCCATATAACAAGAAATTATCTTTAAATTCAAAAGCCATTGGGAGAAATATTAAAGAAAAATACAATAAAAAATGGAGATTGGAAAAGGACCACCTTTTCATTAAAAAGTGTAGAGCTTAGTATTTCATGTTTGCTGCTGCCTGCCATGTCTGCAGTTACAGAATTGGAGACAAATGTCGAAAGCTCAGGGCAATTTTGTATGCGTAGATCTTTCAAGGCAGGACATTCAATTAGAATGCTTGTGCAGAACTTTGACAGTTTTGGAAGATCTTTGAGTTTTAGGAAGTATAGGTCATGAAATAGCATCTTACTCATTGTTTCCTCCTCCGGTCCATCCTTGGTTATTACTTCTTCCATCATTTTACAGTCACATATCTCAAGCATTTTGAGATGCACAAGACTTCTAACGGTAGATGATGAAAACAAATATTTCAAGTAGCCACAGCCATCAATTATCAAGCTTGTTAAACTCTGAAAGCAATAAAGCATTGCTACAAGTTGGCCATTCTGTGTCCTCTCAATGTCTACTGAAAATGTTTTCAAGTCCTTCTGGTTTGGAAAAGCAGCCTGCGGACAAAAATGCTTCATTCCATCAAAATTTTGCAATATTTGGATCGCATGATAAAAAATAAAGACTTTCAAGCATTTGTAAGAGCGAAATGCTGATATTGTCAAATAGAACAATTAGCAACTGAAAGAAAAAAATAATCATCCATTATATGAAATGGGAACTAACCTTTTGTTCAGTAGCTTCATGAATTGTCGTTGGTCCTGATTGTGGTAGAAATGGACAGTCAACCACAGTAATCTCTGTCAAGGATGGACATTCCAAAGCACCAGTTCCAGAATAGAAACTTATTAACCGAGGCAATGACTCGAGAGTTAAGAAACTCAGCAGAGGAAATATGACCCTTTCTATCTGAGCTTCCTCTGCTCCACATTCTGTGATAACTTCTTCAATCATAGAACAATTTTTCACTTCCATTTCCTGAAGCTGCACAAGGCTTAGGCACATGGTGGGAGTAAATATATTTCTCAAATGGCCACAGTTATGAATTTTCAACAATTTTAGGTTATTGAAGTCTAGAATCCCTCCAAGGACCACATTCCATATATGCCTCAAGTGTGGTAGATCAACTAATTGAAATTTTTTTAAATTGGGCAAATAACCAACATGTTGAACAGCATCAGGCCATTCAAAATCAAATATTTCTTCCAATAACTCACAGTTCCTTATCTCAAGCTCTTCTAGCGCATTCAAGAAAGGTAATAGGTTGGATGGAACAGCACTTGAGACGAAAGCACAATTATCCACCAGCAATGACTTTAAATTAAAGAAGAAATTGACTGAAAGTTTGCCATGCCACATCTCTTTCAACTCAGGAAGTTTAGAGAGCTCCAAATGTTGTAAACCACTGACTCCAACCTGACAGTAAATGTAAAAGGACACTCAGAAATTTCCAATCTAAGCATTGTCTTTAATTTTATTTACTTATTTTTAACAGAAAAGGTTCTATGCTAAATTTATTAGCATAAGCCTCCAGGGTCATATAAAACAAAGAGAATTTAAAGTTCTTGTCCTTCATAATTTCAAAAGATTACAACTACACATTTTAAAGATTTCAAGCATTCCCTGAAATTTTAATTAGTTCACATGAAATAACACCAAACTTTGAACACCTACCATTTCTGAAAACAAATGTTCTATGGTGGCATTAAGATTGCCATTCCAACGCCCATCATTATTCTCTTGTTCTGTCAGCTGAACGCATTCTAGCTTGGGTGTGCTCAAGACTCCTTTTGAGAAAAACTTCATATGGGGGCATTGCCTTACAGTTACTTTCAACAATGATGGGAACTTAAAGCTATACTCTGCTGAGCAAAAGCTAATGAGGCTTGGCAAACTGTGAATTCCCAGACTTTCTAATTTGCTAAAGATGATTACATCTTTCGATTTGTCTTCCTCATTCATTACTAAATCTGTCACCCCATTGCATTCTTCTACTCTCAATTTTTTGAGCTGAACAAGACTTTTAGCTGTTGATGATGTCAATAAGCTAACTAATCCATTGCAGTTCACAACATCCAAAATAATCAGATTTTGGAAACAAGCTGATGATGGTGCTAAAGATATCAAACTGTCACAAGCCAAAATTTCAAGCGTTTCAAGCGACTGAACAATTTGATCCAACTGAAAGTCTCCGTTCCATATGTGCTTCAAATCAGGAAGGCTATCCAATTGTAAGTGTCGTATCTTTCTGAGAGTCCTTGCATATTTCTCCTCACTTACACATCCTTCATATGGGAACAGCTCATTAAATTGACTACACCATACAACAAGCTTCTCCATATTTTGGAATATTTCAAGGAGACCAAATGGGAAAATCGCAGATTCATCATGAAAGCAATTTATCTCAACAACTCTGAGTTTGTGAAAGAGGTCCACTGGAAACTGGCCTTCTAAAATTATTTTTACATCCTTGACTGTCAATGATAAATGCTCTAAGTTGGGCATCTGAAAACCAAACAAAAGAATATTCCCTCAAAAACATGTACTGAAGTTTACATACTTCTGAAAAAGTATAAGAAAAAATAAGAACAAAATTGAAAGTGCTCATTTCCATAATATATGGATCAGCGGAACAATGTACATGCTTTGAAGAGCATTTTCAATGTGGCATCCAGCACCACAATCCGCCAATATGACGGGATTGATAGTTGTAATGTATGACAAATTAGCAACCTTAGGATGAAGTTCTTCAACAGGCTTGTCATCATAGTTTTGAAGACACTGTAAAGAAATTATTGGGGTCCGTACCTTCCAATCTGAGAAAAGTGTCTGTGGAATTTGAAAGTCAAGTCCACTTTCCAAGTATATTTCTTGTAAGTTCTCAGATTCTGAAGCAAAAGTTTCCATACTCTCACAGTTATATACACGCAATCTTTCCAGCATCGGACAATCTAAGCTGTGAACACCTGGGTAGAAACATTTCAGTTCTTGTAATCTCCAAAGGTCCAAGGACTTCAGTTGAGGAAATACAAATTTAGGAGTTCCTTCTGCTGCTTCCTTTGCTACAAGTTCCTCCAACCCACAACCATCTATATTGAGAATTTCAAGTTGAAGGAGACATCTAGCTATTGAAAATGGGAAGAGAACTTTTAGACTTGGACAATTCCAAGCATAGACTGAATTTAGTTTATCAAACAAGAGAAATCCTAAGGGATCCTCATTCCATACATGCTTCAGATTTGGGAGTTTCTCTATGTCTAAAGTTCTTAATTGACTAGCTATTGTTTCCCTCAAGTTTATCAGCTCATAGAGATCAAACACCTCTTCCAGTGAATCACAATTCCTTATTACCAAATCCTCAAGGTTCTGGAGGCTTCTAAACATGTTGGCTGGAAAAAGTCTCAATAGTTCTTTGCTGCTTTCTACCTTCAGCACTTTTATTTGGCAAAAGGAATCTGAATGGAGTTCATTGTGCCATATCATCTTCAAATTATCCATGTTGAGAATATGCATTTTCTCCAATTTGGGGAATAGAACCTGGTCACAAATCATTCTGTATTATTATATGCCTATCTTTGAAAACTAGCAATGCATTAGGTGAAAAACAAGAAAAGTAGGCCATCAAATGAAGCGAACATGCAGTTTAATCTTGTTTCATGTGGTTAGCTCCATCCCAACTTCAATCAATCAGGAAATTTACTTCCCACGAATGACGATGAGGCAAAATGGATTTAAAATAAATTTCATTGCAACTAAGTGAACAAGCCATATGTTCACCATATTCCAAATTTATTATCTTTCTTGGAAAGCCAAATGTTGGGAGGAACATTAAGAGGAAGAAAAAAACAGAGTGGAAAGAAACCACCTTTTTATTGAAGAGAGTAGAGTTATTAAATTCCACTTTACTGCAGGCAGCCATGTCTGTAGTTGCATAGTCAGAAACAAACACCATAAGCTCTGGGCAGTTTTGTACCCATAGCTCTTTCAAGGCGGGGCATTCAATTAAGTTACTTGTGCAGAATCGTGTAAGTTTTGGAAGATCTTTGAGCTTCAAAAATTCCAATTCCGTGAGTAAGATCTCTCTCATGACTTCTTCTTCCAGTCCTTCCACGAAAATTACTCCTTCCATCATCTTGCAATCACAAATCTCAAGCCTTTTGAGATGCAGTAGACTGTTAGTCGTTGTTGATGATAATACATATTTTAAATTGCCAAAGCCATCCAGAATCAAGTTTGTCAAATTTTGAATGCCAGAAGATATCTCCAACTGTCGAGGACTCCATGTCTTCTCAATGTGAACTGAGGAAAGTTTCAGTTCTCTCAAGTTGGGGAAGAGAAGCTGTTCAATTAACAATTGCACAACTCTTTCTCAGACCATTATTACATAAATTCTTCTCTTTGGGTTTGGTTTCAAGTCATATGTTTTCACAATGATTACGTGAACGACATGACTAATGACATTACCATACAAATAAAATCACACCACAACGAGAGCATAATCTATAAATATAATAAAAGCTGGTACAAGGAAGAACAGTGGTTACTACAGTAATTTTCCATTTCTGCCCCCTATTGGAACAAAACGACACCGTTGCATTGAAAACCAATGACCATCTGATCTTAATTTGCATTCCTGCACAATTCATTGTTATCTTTTTATAATCCAAAATTCTGATCGGTGATTGATCTTTTCACAACTTCATTTTTTTTTTGTCTTCTCCCTTTAAACTGCTTCTCATAACCCTAAAACAAAAGATTTCTCTGAGGATTTTTTTTTTTTTTTTTCTATTCAGCCGCACACCCACAGAGAACAAACCTACCCTGAATGTTTTTCTTCTTTTTTTACCCCTCGCATCTTCCACTTTTCTGACTGGATAGATTTAGCACATCCGATCTTAGAATATATGCAAGCGCAATTTAAATTTTTCTGCAATGACTAAGATGCTCTATTGTATAATTATTGGAGTTTTAGATTGTTCATGATAAATGAATCATCAAATTTTACTCTTTCGAAGCAACGCGAGGGTAACTTAGTTATAATATATTTTCGCCAAGTTTACCCACATGAATTTTTTTCCCAGTTCTATGATCATTTGTACTGCTTATGTAACAGTCTAAAATTCAAGCACAAAATGAAAGGAGCAGAAAAATAAAAGACCTTTTGCTCAATAATACCAGCTGCATCCGTCTCTGGTTCCCTCCAAAAAGTAGAAGCGAATTTGCTTGGACAGTCAACTGTGATAATCTCCTTCAAAGATGGACAATGCACAATCCCACTTCCAGAATAGAAACTTTTTAAGCCAAGCAAAGACTGCAGAGTAACACAGTTTAGCATAGGAAATGTGATGATCATTTCTATGGTTCCTACTCTTGCTGCATCTTTGGTGATTATTTCTTCAATCAGAGGACAATCTTTTACTTCTATCATTTGAAGTTGCAAAAGACCCAAGCACATCGCAGGAGTAAATATATTTCTCAAACTGCTACAACCCTGGATCTTCAGCAATGTCAGGTTTTTGAAGTCCAAAATTCCGCTAGGATACTCATTCCATACATGCTTCAGCTTTGGAAGATCAATCAAACGCAACTTACTTAACTTTGACAAATACTGAACATACCCATTTGACCTATCTAGACTAAATACTTCCTCCACTGATTCACAAAATCTCACCTCAAGTTCACTCAAATTGTTTAAAAATGGCAGTAGATTTAATGGAATAGCACTAGAGGAAAATGCACATTCGTCCACCACTAGCTTACTTAAACTGTGGAAGAAATTGGCTGGAAGTTGGTCATGCCATAACTCCTTTAAATCAGAAAATTCAGAGAGTTTCAAATGCTGTATGCCACTGAATCCAACCTAACAGAGCCAAACAATGAGGTAGCTTCAACACATGCAAAATTAACCATGTAATGTGTTCTTCTAAGAAAATGAAAAATGCACATTCCAGCTGATGAATTAGAAAACATATATAGATGAGCCATGCATGTGGGAGATTATGAGACGAAAATATTAGACTCACCATTTCTAAATACAATCGTTTTATGGTGGTATTAAGGTCCCCAATCCAATGCCATCTATCTCTTCCTTCTGTTACATTTACTCTTTTTAGCTTGGGAGCACTGACTCCCTCAGAGAAAACCTTCATCTTTGGACACTGTATAACATCTACTTCTTTCAAAGATGGGAATTGGATAGCATATCTTGCTGTTGAGCAGAAGCTAGATAGGCTTTTTAAACAATGAAGCTTCAAACTTTCCAATTTGCTGAAAATAATCTCAACTTGAGATTGGATTTCATCTCTCTCATCTGCTAATATTTCTGTCACCGTGTTGCTTTCCCTAACACTCATGTTGGTGAGATTTACCAGAGTGTTGGCATTGGAGGATGACATTATGTTTACTAATCTCTGACACTTCAACACATCCAGAGTTTTCAGATTTCTGAAACATGCAGAGGATGGTGCCAAACTAATCAAATTGGGGCAATTCCATATTTCAAGATTTCGAAGGTTCTCAAGGACTGGGCCATCTTGGCAGTCTTGATGCCATATATGCTTCATATTAGGGAAAAAATCCAGTTTCAAGTGCAGTATTTGTTTGAGAGCCCCTGCATCCTCATCAACAATAACATCTGCAAACGGCTCTTTGACATAACAACATCTCAAAATGAGCTTTTCCAAATTCTGGAATTTTTGAAGAATAGCAAATGGGAAACCTGCTGGAGCATCATAAAAACATTGCAGGTGAAGAATTTTTAGTTTGTGAAACAAGTCAAGTGGAACCTGGCCTCGCCCGATCATAATGATATCCCTGTTGCTTAATGCTAATTCCTCCAAGTTCGGAACAATCTGGAAATCAGCCAAGAACCATATAGTAATTGATTTTCCATAACAGATTTTGATGGTTGAATGACATTTTTGCTGCTTAATGCAACTTTTTTTTTTTCAGTATAGGATTAAGCTTAGATTAAGTTAAATGTACTTAGATGTGCTAAAGTAACCATTTTCATGTATAAAACACTACTTGAACAGTAGCAGAACATGTGACGTTGCTTTTACTTTTGTACTGGTATATAAATATATGCTTTGCTGAAATGAATAAAGATGAAAGACAGGAGTGCCTTCCATCTCCACTCTTCTTCTTTTCTTCCTAATTTTGATTCTTTCATGTTCCGAAACACTATGAAGATAAAAAGGAAGAAACTTGGTGAGATTATTTGTTCAAAGGACACAGCAGATTAGCAGTAATACCACTAGGATGGAAACTACTTGTCAAACGACATGATCTTTTTAGATAACTTTCCAATAACAGAATTGAAGTTTTAATCGAATTTTGGTGACACAATATGAACATCCTTAAAATGTAGTACAAGATCCATACCTTTTTAAACAAGAAAAGTGATTGCAGATCTTGAACCTTGAGTTGGTTCTCCTCCCCAACCATGTTCATTCCTTGCAAATCTTGAGGTTCTGAAGTAAAAACTTCCAATTTGTCACAAAGATACACATTCAAACTTTCTAACATAGGACATTCTAAAGTGTGTTGTTCCGGATAAAAGCACCTTAATTTTTCTAATCTGCACAGGGCTATGGACTTCAGTTGAGCAAATATAAACTTAGGAGCTGCTTCTCCTCTTTCCTCCTTCGCAACTAATTCCTTCAGCCCACAACCATCTATATTGAGTATTTCAAGTTGTGGAAGATTTTTTGCTATTGAAAATGGGAACAGACTTGTCAGTCTTGGACAATCCCAAGCAAACACTGAACGTATATTCGGAAAGGAGGCAATTCCATCTGGATCCTGATTCCATATGTGCGTTAAACTTGGGAGGTTCCTTAATTCCAGAAATTCCAATCGATTGGCCCCTGCGGGACATGCTTCTTGTACTTCACTTGATACTTCAAGATCAAACACCTCTTCTAATAAATCACAATTCTGCACAACCAGAGATTCTAGATTCTGGAATCCTCTCAGCATTTTTGATGGAAAAATTTTCAATAGCTCTTTATCATGTTCAACCTTCAATACTTTCAAATGGCAAAATGGAATTGCTTGAAGTTCCTTTGGCCATATCATCTTCAACCTGTGCAAGAAGCTAATCTGCAATTCCTCAAGCTTAGGAAATGAAACCTGAAAAACAAAATTCAGTGGGTTACAATGCCTAAATTGTCTCGAAATAAATGCCAATCAAATTAATATGCTGAAAATGATATTTTACTATGCTGCAACACAAAACAAGCATTTGTCACACCAAATAAATCACATATAAAATTGGAAATACGAGACCAGGGAACATTAGAAATGAATGGTTATTCTGGAAGATTATTTAAAGTTAGAAAATTTGTAGAATGATAGAAAATATGAACAGTCATGAGCAAAGCAAAACACAGTACCTTTTCATCAAACAAAGTAGAGCCCACTTGTCCATTTCCATTGTTAAATCCCACATCTGTTCTTGTGTAACTAGATATAAATGTCTGTAACTGAGGGCAATTCTCAATCCATAGCACTTTCAAAGAGGGACATTCAATTAAGTTCCCAGTGCAAAAACTTGTAAGTTTTGGAAGACCTTTGAGCTTCAAAAAATCAAGTTTTGGAAACAATATCTTGTCTTTAATTTCTTCTTCTTCTTCTTTTTCTTCTAATCCTCCAGCAACTACTACTTCTCCAATGAAACTACAATCAATTATTTCAAGTTTCTTGAGCTGTGAAAGATCTTTAACAGCAGAAGATACAAATAAATAGTTCAAATTCCCACAGCCTTCAATAGTCAAGCTTGTCAAGTTTTGAATCCATTGAAATTCTTCTACAATGTGGTCAGGCCATATTTTCTCCACATTAATTGAAAATAATTTCAAGTCTACCAGATTTGGGAATTTAAGCTGCACGTATGATTTTGTTTTAGAAACAACTCAAATTTGTTATTAAAAAAAAATGATTAATGCAACTTATTGAATTCAAAGAACACTTTCTCTCCGACTTTACGTTAGTGTGAACAAACCTAATTTTCGTAATGCTCAATAATATTTACTCTTAATTAAAATAGAAAATGCATGAACAAGTATTAAAAGAGAAGAATAGAAACCGAAGAGATTTGAGGAGATCATACCTTATGGGTGAAAAGCTGCGCGTTTATCTTGCGCTCGTCATCAGATCCATTTTCAAGAGATTTGGAACAAAAACCAGTGATCTGAGGAAGATACTGCAATGTAAGTGAGCGCAAATGATTAAATTTAATTTCATATTCAATCTCTTCACTTTCCATATCAACAATCTGTTCCATGTTTATACAATCATTGACTTCGAGTTCTTGAAGCTCCAAAAGCCCATTCATTATGGTGAGCGAGAAAAGATTCTTCAATTTCTCACAATGTTCGACCTTCAGGATTCTCAGTCTGCAAAATGACTCCGCTCTGAATTGCCCCTGCCATAACTTCTCCAGGCTTATCAAATTATGAAGAAACAACGTTTCCAACATTGGAAAAGCATGAGAAGAAATCCGCTCCTGGAAGTTAACCAAGTACAGAATCTCAGGACTATTTTGGACATGAAGATGTTTCAATTGCAGAAAACCTTGACAATCTAATTCGTTCATCAGATTGGTGATTCCTTTCAATTCAACAAGATATAGATCTTCAGCTCTTTTCAGGATCCCCTGAAGCCATGGTTCCAACCGAATGTTTCCATCCAGCTTCAGTTTCAACATTCTACTGGTTTCACAGTTACTGAACCAATCCCAAACATCTCCTATAAGTATTTCGTACCTTTTCAAATGATCGAAAAATGGATATTTTGGCATGATCTGTAAATATGGAATATGTATATCCAAAGATACAAGATTAGTTAAGTTCATTAACTCGGACAGGCAAGCATTAATTCTGCCACCATTGGAATCGTCTAACTCCCATTGATTAAAGCTGTTCTCCAAACACAGCTCTTCCAATTTGGTCAAGCGTGACAAGACATTAGGCGGTATCACTTGAAGATTAGAACATCTCCTCAAATCTAACATTCGCAGATTCGTCAATTCTCCGATTTCAACTGGCAAACGAACAAGATTGGCATTTATAAGACAAAGGATTTCCAGTGTCTTCAGTTTTGCTATAATGGCAATGCTCCCCATCTCACATTCATACAGAGCCAGAGTTCGAAGATTCTCTAGATAATGAAGTGATGAAGGCCAAGATGGAAAACACATATTGGTGAGATCCAAAACATTCAGGTCTCTCATCCCTTTAAAGAATGAATCAGGAATCTTCAAATCTCTATCTTTAGTGTACAGTATGAATAGCCTTAGTTCTGGACATTCTAGGCCTTCAGGAAGTTGATGAACATTGCTCCTGATGAAAGACATTGCGGTGCATTTTCGCAGCACATTTTTGTCAGGCCATTTTTCCAATTCACCATCATATGCTACTGTTAAAACGTTGTGACCTCGATCCCTGGATGCAGCTGAGACTGCGAAATTTCGAACAATTTCGTGCATTTTGATGTATCCATTCTTATCACCATCAAGCAACAAGCAAGCAGCTTTGAGATCATACACCAATCTATACAATCTATTCCTTCCATCTTCTAATGTGTGTATGTCTTTAAATATACCCAAACCCATACAATAAATCAGCAAGTCACGAATAGGAAAACGATAACTTACTAGCAGACTACAGAGCAAGAACAAGGATTTGATTTCATCTCCATCTAAATGCTTGTAACTTACATCTAATGCTGAATATGCTTTAGCTCGAATATCGATCCCTTCGTTCTCGTATCTGAATAGCTGCTTCAGGGCATCCTCCCACGCATATAGAGGCTTACCTTTTAAGGCCACGGCAACTGTTACAATTAAAATTGGCAAACCTTCGCATCTTTTTGCTATTTGAATGGCAATATTCTGCAAATTGGAATCCTTAAAATCCCCCACCTTTCTCTCAAACAGATACCATGCCTCATTCTCCTGTAAGACTTCGAGCTGAAAGTTTCTCTGCGAACCCATCTCCGATAGTACATTCTGGTTTCTCGAGGTCATTAATATTTTGCATCCTTTATGATTATCTCCGAAAGGAATTCCTACCTCATTCAGGTCTATGCTCCCCCAAATATCATCAAGAATTATAAGTAGTTTTTCTTCTCTCTTTAGTTGTTTTTTCAACTTAGCTGCCCTCGCATCAATAGATTCAACATCAAATTTGAAATCTATCCAGTCTGCAATTTGTTGTTGGATTCTCTTCAAGTCAGGAGCCTGAGTTACAGCAACAAGAATCACCACTTTGAAAATGGATTCTTCCTTGAGTTGTACAGCTACCTTTTTAACAAATGTGGACTTACCTACACCGCCCATACCATAAACTCCAGTCGGATTAACATCAGCATCCTTTAGTGCCTTCATTATTTCCTCCAAAACTAGTTTTCTTGATTCGAATGCTTCATAATCTCTGAAAGACCCTATGCCCTGCAGAGCGATCCGATAGGAAACTCTGTTGAAATTTCCTTCTTTTCGGATTTCATCCACAGCCACTGTCATCTTCTTGGCTCTTCTACTCAGCCGGTGGCACATTTTCACATTAGGACAGAATCCCATTAAGCAGTTTTTCTTAGCTGTGTCGTTGTCTTGGAGAATTTTAGTTGCTGATATAATGGCCTCGTCTACATTTATGAACCACTTCTCTACCATGTCTTCAATTTCCTCCCCATTTTTTCTTGCCTCATCCACACGGTGCTTCACAATGTCTCTGATGCCATTAAGCTTCTGCACATGATCTTTAAGGTTTTTGATGTTGGAGTTATAGTGGAATACATAATCAACCTGCTTAACAATGGCATCAACCCAAGAGTTGATTACTCTAGAACCAACTGTATTGACAACAAGCTGCATCTCCTTCTTTTCTTTAATATTTAACAAATGACGAATGAATAAACAACAATAAAAAAAATGGTGCTTCTGCAGTCAAATGCAAAATGAAACATAACAAAAAGCAAAATTATCAAACAGTTTCAGGAAAAAAGAAACTGATAGAACAGAAAAGTTGAGGAGAAGTGACTCTGCAACCCAATTTTCCAACTTCTCTCCTTTGGCTACCAAGGAATTAGCGCTTCAGTCTTGTTTTTGCCTGACACGTACGTGAAGAGACCGAGCATGTTGATAGCCACTGAGAAATAGTGCGATAAGCAAGCAGTAAAATGTGCATGTTAACTGGCGGATTTTAATTCAAGTAAGCAGACGAAGGATATTCAAGCATTGACAGACACGTAACGGCTATTAAAGGTGAAACAAAATTGGATAATCCGTCAATTATCAAAGGCGAATTACAAATTCTCAATTTTGATCAAATTCACTTGGATAATTTGCTCTACCGTTGGTGTGTAACAGAGACAAGAAACAACATTAATGGACAGCACATGGCCTTGCCTCTTCCTCCAAAACTCATCACCTTAGTATTTGGACCTCGTTCATTGTCCCCTCCACCAATCATATGACTATTATTACACATTCAATGATCAAAATTTTTCTACAAAACTAATTCTAAGTCAATTTTTCTTTTAGGATGCAACTGAAGAAAACATTTCACACTGTTTTAACAACTAATAAAACCTTAAATTAAGCAACCAATGTGACAATAATTAAATAAAAAAGAAGTTACATATGATATCGAACTAAAAAACCTTATCAACATCTTCTATATAATATTACTTGATGTCCCTAATAAAACATATTTCTCATATATTCATAACGCCACAAGATCTTTTTTTTTTTTGAAAAAAAAAAACATGGTACAGAGTCACAGAGATCAATTCCCCTTTGAGCGTGTCAGATTTTCTTTTCATCGTAGACCCATGGAATTGAATTCCCATTAGACAAAAAAATAAATAAAAATAAAAAGGCTTCAACTTCTGTTCTTGCACTTCTCCACAGCTCTAGGGGCTGCAACAATTATAATAATTTGATTAGTATTATATTTAATTAGTGGGGTTAATTCTAATGGATTATAAGTCAGTAATAGTGTATGCGTAATAGAATGAGATTGAAATTCGAGAAACTAACCAAGTCCAATTGCCTCAGATCCCTTCATTATCCTCAATCTTTTGCACGATTCAACAAACATTCTGCAAGAATTATTAGGGAGAAATAAGAGTTAATTAATCAAATATTTCGCAGTTAATGAATATTTAATTGAGAGAGTGAATTTGAAAAGAGAACATACTCCCAAGGTACATCTCCTACAAGCATCCAATCTCCATCCTTGTCTTCATAAGTCGGAACATATTCAGAACCATTCAAAAGATCTATCAATTTGCTTTCATTCATGAAATCCTTCATTCCTTGTGATCCACAATTCCCTTCATAAACATTCATTTGATTATGAGATCAATTAATTGCACAAGTAAATACATAATTTTGCATCTTAATCATATACTAATAAGTGGAAATATGTAACAATTTAGTATTTACCAATGGTAAATGAGCTGAACATTTTGCCAAGCGCATCAGACAGTTCTTGGTAGCTCTTGTTCATTTTCAAATCCACTTTTCGTAAATATGGAGCACCATCCATGCTAACCTTCACAAATGCTGCGCTGCTGCTTCCAGCAGAGGCAGAGGATGAGGTGGCTGCTGCCGCCTTCTCGCCTTGGTCACTGCTGTTTTTCTGCACAGTCATCACATTCTTCCGGAATGACCGAATTGGTGGCCAACCCACAACCTGTGCCCTGAAAATTTGTTGATATTCAAGTATTAATATCTGATTATATATGTAAAGTTGTACTTTCTTTTTTCATTAAGAGGCCGGCGGACAGTGGATACACCATAGAGGTAGTCAATAACCATGGCGACTCTCAATTTTTACACTAATATCAATATAAGACACAACATTGACTGTAAAATTGTATACTGATTTTATAAGCGAAAAATAAATATATTTTTTTGAACTTACAAGTATCTACTGGTCCCCTAACAAAGAAATGATAGAAATATTTAATGCATATATAAATATATAAATAATGGTCAACAGAAAGAGCTGATTTTTTTTTTTTTAAAAAGAATAAGTACGACTGAATTATTTATATTCACATGTGACAGGTTTGGTAGCTTAGCTGTAGAGAGTAGACTATCTTTTGCTTTTCCTTTATCCTGAATTGTTTGGCAGTGGAGAAAAGTTAAGATTCCTTATGTTTGTTCTTTTTCTCTGCTCCCGACAACCAAACCAAAGCCATGAAAAAAATCCAAGATTTCAATGGATAATAATGCACGGCATCTCCCTTAAATTCCTCCTTTAGGATTGATTTACTTTATTTAATCATTTAAAAAAGAGAATAAATAATTAATTAATTCAGCACCAAAAGAAAAATCACATATGATTTAATCTCGAAAGAAAGTAAAAACTCTCTCTATGCAGTTCATAGTTTCTGATCAAATTCCAAATCTAAGTTTTTCCTATCATGAACTATAAAGTAGTCTTCTTCTACTGGGTATCTTAAACACAATATTCTTGTTATGTAATAATTAAGCAACATATATGAATTAGATTAAACTAATCTACACATAGAAAGTAAAAATCTGAGAGAAGAAGACGTTATTACTTGGGTGGTGGCTTGGCAGGGTCATTAGAGGAAGGAAGAGCAGCTTTGTCCTTGATCATCTTCTCCTCTTCGGTGGAAAGATTAAGCTTCAAATCCACAGTTTCCGAAAACCCTCTCTTCCCATTAATACTCTTGTTAGCAACCTCTGCACCATCATTAGCATCATTAATGGTGCCTCCTGGTAACCCTAGGCGCAATTCTGTCTCTTCGAAATTAATCGTCATGTATTTCTCTTCCTCTACGCTCATTTTCCCCTCCAGATTTTCTCTGTTAGAATATAATATGATCCAACTCTTTTCCCTCTCTTTGTTCCTTTTTCTGGGAGCAAGTGAAATATAGTACCACCAGATATGTGCAAGTGTAATGCGGGAGAAGAAGGGCCACATTAGCTGTAGCTTGTCCTAATATAAGGCCCCTGGGGATTTCTGATTCTTTTGTTTTTACGGTGCTGATGCTGCCACTTGGATGGTACATACACCTCGACACGTCCACGGTTTTGTCGGGATTCTGATGTCATGAATGATGTCGTTTTTATGAAATGATTCGGCCTGCCTTGTTGGCTTTGTAAGGTTGCCTTTAATTTGCCCACTAGGTTCCACCCACTTGCCAATAATCGCATCTTAATCAAAGATTATTAATTACCAACAAAAGTATAATATTTATTCTAAAAATTAAATAGCATATGTTTTTGTTTATTAAATTATATATATATATATATTGAAATAACTAATCATAATGTATACTAAAATAAATTAGATTTTGAAATTTATAGAATTAATTTTAAGTTGCGGTTATCCCAATCTCAATGGGAAGTCAAAGTATACATTTAAAGTAGAACAATAAAAATATAAATCATAATTATAGTAATAAATTCTAATATTTTTAATCTCTTCATTTATAAAATATTAATGTTTTTGTTTGTAGATTTATGGTGAAAATTTATTCTTTTAAAAATAATTTGAAGTATTAGTCAGAAAATATATATTCTGACAGACCGAAGTTTGGAGGAATGAAGAAGGGACATGTGGAGGAGATGGAGCCCAGGAGTGGGACCAAGTGTGAAAGTCAGCAGAGCCATGTGACTACAGAGATTGATGGGTTAAGAGGGAATTAAGATGGGCCCCAAATATTTTGTCCTACCAAATTCGTTGTCAGCTACACCTGCCTTTCCCTATCTCCATGTGCCCTTGTTTCATTTTTTACATATATTTACCTTTTCCCTCTTTACCCTTTTTATTCCTAAATAAATATAATTTGAAATTCTTATACAGTCATTAAAAAAATATTTGTTTGAATAATAGTAATTAAAAAATATTTAAGACATAACTAAAATATTTTTCCTCATATAAAAAAATTTTAAATAAGTGTAAAATAGATATATATATATATATATAATATTGAATGATATTAGATTAGAAGAAGGATATATATGGCATGACCGATAATGAAATAAATAAAAAATAAAATAATTAATAAATTTTAGTTTAATAGTAGGAGGTGATTATTGGAATTTAAATTGGAAACATCGGCCAGTAGGGATAAGAATAGAAAGGGACAAAATCAGAAAAGGCAAAGGACGATAAGGACTTGGCAATGGCCATACGGGAAAAAGTAAAGGCCCATGCCAACCAATCCCAACAACGCACATCACACGTGTGCGTATTGATTGTTTCACTTTTTACCACTCTATTTAGTTTGTTTTGAATAGAATGTTTTACAGTCTATAGATTTTAATTTTATAAATTATAAAATTAATTAATTTTAAAAATTTTATTATTTAATTTGATTATAAAATTTATTAATTATTAATATAATTATGTTGATGGTATATATTTAATTTAATAATTTTAATCTATCAATTTAATAATTAATTTTTATTAAATATTAATGAATAAAAATATATCATCAATTCTACTAGATATTTAAACATTTTAAAAATAAAATTAATTATTTTAAAAATTAAAAAATTAAGTTATTGTATGTTATAATATTAAATAATTCTTATTTTTTTATGACCGAGAATAATTTTAGAATATTATTAATTTATTATAGATAATTTTAGAATAAAAAATAATTGCTCGTCAATTAAAATTTATAAATTTCGAATTTTTTTATTTATAAAATAGGAAATAAAATCATTCAAAAGTGAAAAATTTTAGTAAATAAAAAATTTTATAAAATCTATAAATTTTAACTTTTTTTAAGTAATTAAATATTAAATTAAATATAAATTTATAAATTATTAAAATACTTCGTTTAAAATTTCTTAACCCAAAGCATAGTGTCACGGGGCCATTACCCTCTCCCCCAAAAGCGCGCTTGCAGGGGTGTGCAGCGCACCCGCTTATAAGCCTAGGACCACCCCCAGAGCCATCCGATGTGGGATCCGTGACAGCTCCCACAGCCAATCCGTGACGCCCTCGTCACAGGTGGCCCACGCGACCATTACTCTCTCCGCATTGGGTGTGCAGCGTACACGTGTCTGGTAGGTCCGGGGAAGGCTCTGATACT
>CATIWF010091395.1:0-11945 GCA_949630135.1 Balakata baccata | reverse complement strand
ATAATATGTCAACTTCTACTAGACTGACTATATCACACCTAGTCCAAGTGATATTAGTTTGTTGTTCATGAGACTCATTACTCTAATAAGATATGTCCTTGAAGACCATCTTCAAGACAAGTCCACCTCGCACAAGGATTTCTGAGTAATGCTCTCTATAAAAGGCCATATGTACACCCTCTTTCTATCAGGAGTGGTGAATCCCTTATTGGCTACTCAATTACCTTCGAATACTTTAAGCTATACCTAATCACCTCTCTAAGAGTGACCTCTAAGAGGCAACAAGGAACGAAGTCAAAGTATAGAATTAGTATTCAAGATAACCTTGAGCACCTCAAGTCTAAGGATACTTGCACCATGTCTATGATGAGACTATCACTGATATATGAATAGATAATCCATGTGATTTTCTCATGGCAGGTCATCCAATATACTTGGCTACACTTAGCAAGCATCCACATGTTAACTCTAAACATCTCATATCTATGGTTTATGAGATCAACTACTTGATCTGTCAAGAAGTACAATATGTATTAGTCTATTTGGATTAACAATGTTCCATCTTGTTAATCCTATGACTAGGATCTTGTTAATCCTATGACTAGGAAAAATTTAGAAATCTTATAACCAATGGATCATCCTATGTATATTAAAATCGAATATACCAACTAATTGGATGAAGATGATTACCTTGTTTTATTTTTAATCTTCTCCATGTTGCGACCTTGTTTCTTCTTGTTGGGTTATAGCAATCCACTAACATCTAAACTTAGATGTCTCTATCGATATCCACATGATGAGGATGAAGGAAACTGGCTATGGCAATAGGTGAACAAACAACCAAGGTGCTAGTATGGTTGAATATTCAAGAGAGAAGAAGAAGAAGAGAATTAATTCTAAATTAATTTTCTTTAATGTGGGCTCTTGTATTTTTGGCCGTAAAATCCCTTTTATATGTATTATATTTGCCCTAGGGCATAAGGAATCTAATTCTAAGTAGGATACATAAAAGGGAGTCCAATTTGGATAAGGAGAACCCAATCGATAGGCTATTGGCTGTGTGGGCCTATTTCCTGTGCACTAGCCGGCCCACAACATGTAACACAGGCCAGAAATTCACAGTATGGGCCCGTAGCTTACATGCTTGCTGCGGGTCAGCAGTGCATCGCCAACCCAACTCACTTCCGTGCTCACATTAAGCATCTCATGCTCACGATGCCTTTCGCATCCAGGAAACTTTTCCATGTTCGGAAAACTTTTCCACATCTGCAAAATTGTCCAGTCTAAATTTTCTCTCTCTTAAACTTGGATCAAATCCAAGACCTATTTTACTCTTTCATCACACTCTTCTATGCGTATGACCCAATAGGTTCCCAGTTATGTTAGCCACTTAATTTATCATATAATATTAAGCACATCAAGAGTGGTGTCTAGCCACATATCATGACCCCCAATTAACCGAAAAGGTCAGTGGTCTAACTCGAACCCTTCAATAGAATAATTATCTGTGCAATTTATCATTTTACCGTACTATACCCCACTTGGTTTAGAGAATGAATAATATGTCAACTTCTACTAGACTGACTATAACATACCTAGTCCAAGTGATATTAGTTTGTTGTTCATGAGACTCATTACTCTAATAAGATATGTCCATGAAGACCATCTTCAGGACAAGTCTACCTCGCATAAGGATTTTTTAGTAATGTTCTCCACAAGAGGCCACATGTACACTCTCCTTCTATCAGGAGTGGTGAATCCCTTATTGGCTACTCAGCTACTTTCAAATACCTCAAGCTATATCTAATAACCTCCCTAAGTGCGGCCTCTAAGAGGCAACAAGGAACGAAGTCAAAGTATAGAATCAATATTCAAGATAACCTTGAGCACCTTAAGTCCAAGGATACTTGCACCATGTCTATGATGAGACTATCACTGATATATGAATAAATAATCCATGTGATTTTCTCATGGTAGGTCATCTAATATACTTGGCTACACTTAGCAAGCATCCACATGTTAACTCTAAACATCTCATATCTATAGTTTATGAGATCAACTACTCGATCCGTCAAGAAGTATAATATGTGCTAGTCTATCTGGATTAACAATGTCCCATCTTGTTAATCTTATGACTAGAGATAATTTAGATATAAACACATTTACACATGATAGGAATCTCACTATCACGATCTGATTACGATTTCCTTCATGTTGTGTTATATATCATGGACTACATCATTTAGTTTAAGATCTATATCAATTCATATATGCATGAACACCAATATAATGCAAGAATGCCTATATTTATGTGTACATTAAGTGTCTAAGGTGATTGCCTTTAGGACACCTCTTTAACAATTTCTCTCTCATTAATTTACTCTTTGTGATCCATTAAAGCTCAAGTTCTTGAGTTTGGGTTGTTTTATATTTTTGTATTGCTACAATAGATCAATAGAGAGATTGAGTGAGCCGGGTTAGGATTAAAACATTTGTACAAGGGTTTGAATATGAGCCTTGGGTTAAAACACTTAGATAGTTTTGTTAAGCTTAGTGAATTCAAGCTCTCAACATTAGTTGAGGAGATGAGTAGGCTTTGAGGGTCAAACCTTTATAAATCCTTGTGTTGATTTCTCTTGCTCTTCCTTTGCACAAAAATTTTAATTTTCCATTTTCTACAAAAATACCAATTCACTCCCTCTTTTGGTACTTTTGGATTTTCATTATGTATTAATTTGAATTATAAATATTATTTTGAACATTTTATTATGAATGAAATATGTTTTTGTTAAATATGTTAAATATTATATTTTGAAAGAACTTTCCTTCACCAATTCAACTCTGGTTGAAGCTTTAACCCTTGATCCTTTGTCATCTATGGTTCGTTGGTTGGATAGAGTATGAAAACCTTGGTTTTTACTAATACTCTTTTAGTGTTATAATGAAGTTTTCCTAACTCACTCCTAACTAGGTATTTTCTCTATTGGATGACACCAAACTCAAGTTTCCTTAGTTTAATAGCTAACACAATAACTAATTTCTTATATTTTCATTGACTCACACAAAACCCTTATAAAGAATCCATGTGTTTAAAGCTAAGAATTGAACCAAATAAATCACAAATAGTATAAAAAGATTGAAAAATAAAATTGTAAGAGCTTGGCCACTTAAGAGTTAATACTCTAACTTCAATGGCCTTTTGGAGGTTATTTGTAAGCTTTACCAACCAACTAGTCATTACAAAGGGTGGACATAATTGTCCCTAACATTCTATAGTGCTGCATTAAATGTTGTCTGCATGAAGAAAATTATAGCTGTGCGCTTCCTATCATTGTCGCACTTTCTTTGTCACGGTTGCAAAATTTAAATATCCAATGGTCCTAGACATGTTGCAACTTTAGATCAGTTCTTGCTTCCAATAGCTATATTAGGTGAAGATTCACAAGCGCTTTTGCAATCAAGGTTGCATTTTGCCTTTCATGTCAAATTATGCGGTTGCGCTTTTGACCGAGTGAATTATACCGATAGTACTTCAATTGTCTAACTCATAACAACTCAGTATCTAAAATATTATTTGTAAAAGAAAACCCCTTAAACTTTAATTTTGTAACATAAAAATACTTTTCGTTTAAATTTGTTAAACCATTTAATGGAATGCTGACGTGGACTTTACACATTAATAAAAAATTTTCACATATAAATGCCACGTGTACAAATTGGATCCCACAAAATATTTTTAGCATTTAACAAAATGTTTTGATTATATTTGGTTGAGGGAAAGTGATGAAAAAGGTTAAAATTTTGTGAGACCCATTTTTTGCAAGGCATTTATACATGAAACTTTTTTGCTGATGTGGAAAATCCACATCAGTATTCCATTAAATGGTTTAACAAATTTTAATGACAAATACTTTTATATTACAAATTTTGATGATAATGAGTTTTCTGTTATAAATAATAATTTAGGTATTAAGTTGTTACAAGTTAGATAATTAGAATACTGTCTTTTGACCTTAGGAGAATCATGATCGTGCTTCTAGCTATTGTAGTCTCAAAAATTTTGTTAACTTGAAACCCTACTTAAATCTTGAAGCATAAAGGGACATGGGACATCACTATATTAAGGCATCTTCCAACGGTTGTATCTTTATGAATTCGTAATCACGATTGCCCTTTTTGCGATCCCTTTTGTTAGCGCAATCAACGTTGTAAAATAATATAGAAGTTGATGGTAAACTGCCTTTGACATGTCATGGTTATACTACTCCTATTGCAGTCACTAAACACCTTTCGTGGGCTAGGTCACAGTCGCGGTTAAGGTTGCAAACCCTTCTAGAATTGAGGCTCATTCTCTAGGCTTGAGGCATGATCGTGATATTGTTCTCGTAGGCGCTACTTCTCATGTCGATCATGCGTTTCTGGACATTTTTTATTCTTCCAAAATTAACTAAGTTATTGAACTCTTTTTGACTTGAAATATGGTAAACTATCAAAATAATATTATATAAAGATATAAGTAGCATTTAATTTGATTGTCAAGATAAAAATAGAAATAAATCATTTTAAGGTCAATAATATAAAAAACACCACATGTTATCTTTTTTTAGTGTTTTTTCTTGGATGTTTAGTGAGCAAGATATGATGAATCAATCAATAGTAAAAATGAAGTACATGGCTATTGTTGCTACTTCTAATCATGCAATTTGACTTAAAAAATGTCAGCAGATTTGTAGCAAAATAGATTTTCTAATTCGTTTTCTAATATGCACTAGAAATGTAAAGCATATCAGAATCGTTCTTCTTTTTTTTTGCAATAATTAATAAAGTAGCAATCAATTAGCAATTTAAAAGAATTTATTATGGTATTTCTCTCATGTACTTAATAGTTGTAATATCCTTCTCTAAAAATTTAAAATCTGAATGCAAAATCAAAGAGTGAAACTTTTGGGCTTTCTTCACTCTATTTTTTAGTTGCTCAATTCTTTATCTATTCTAAGTAGTATTCTATTCTAGGCTTGAGTTCTTTATTTCTAATAATAATAAAATTGAAATTGGATAGGTAGGAGCTGGTAGGGATTTATATGTTAGGTTTTTATTATACATTTCATACATGAATCAACAATAATGGAAATTAAAAAATCCAAAAACAGGATTGCCCTATGTATTTTAATTTCAGACATTGACCTTAATTCTATGGATATTTACCTTTGATTTCCTGCTTTTAATTTTTTTCAAACATGGCTGATTGTAGTAAATTACAACAATCTCATAGCTGAATTATCACTACCAATATCCACACACAAAAAAAAGAAAAAGAAAAAGACCACCAAAATCAATGAAGATGGAATGATCAAAACCTATTAATTGTGCTAGCTTAGGGAATTCAATCTTGCAAAAAAATATTTTCTTTATGTAAAATCTAGGATTGGTTGAATTCTCCCTTTAAATGGCTATTTATACTTCTTAAAATATCTAGAGTTAAATAAGAGAAAACCTTAAATGAGCCTCTTCTCGAGTTAATTTGGTCCATATTCACCAAAAGTTATCAAGCCTAATTTTCTTGACTTTAGTCAATAGGCCTATTTATAACCATTATAAATGGCTCAATTAAGTTAGTGGAAATTTCACTAAACACTTGTTTTTAAATTTTTCCTTCAAAAATAGAACCAAAATTTTTCCTTTTCATTTTTACTGATTCCTTTTTCATTCGTACTAAAAATCTTCAACTATCTCTCTTGCTATCTCTACTCTCACTCTCGTTTTCTCTTCTCAGCCTTTTATTATAGCCTCTTAAACATAACTGGAGATTCATCTTGCAGAATGGCTATCAATCCATAGCACAATTGATGATTTCCTCTACAATATGTTATTATCATTGTATCTGCTCCTGTGGTTTATCGTTTTCTTCATATAATCAAAAGAAATGAACAAGATGCAAAGAATTTCTAAACCCTAAATTTCTTCACTGCTAGTATCAAATTCTAAAGTGCACAACTCTAACTGAATGATTTCTTTGTTATTGTAAAGACCAATAGTGCTTCCCTTAGCTCAACAGCAATGACTCTAGGTTCATGGTTTCTTGTCAAGTTATTCCTCAACTTCTCCTCTCTCCTTTCTAATTGTTGGTAATCAGATTTGCTTTTGGCTACTAAGATTTTATGTCACTTTCCTTGAGTTTTTATTTGTTTTTTGAGAACACCATATATTGGACTGTGTTTGTGTTGAACTAATAAATTAATGAGACTATTGCAATTCCACCCTAGATTTCTTCACTTTCCTTTAGTCTTTATTTGTTGTTTGTGATTATTATGATGATATTTAAGTCTGTATATCTTCTTCTTCTTCTTCTTCTTCTTTTATGAAAATCACTATTTGTCTTTTATGAATTCTTGAGGCATTGCCAACGTTTATTTAGAGTATTTCGAAAGGTATACCAAACTATTTGTTTGAGATTTTGTGATATTTTGAATTTTGATTGAATTATCTTCTTTCTGTTCTTTATTGGTGAAAATTGAACCAAGGTATACCGAAAGTATCCTAAAGATATAGCATATGCGCATATTCTTAGGTGATTTTGAGACTACTTCTTCTTCTTCTTTTTTATTGGTGAAAATTGAAACAAGATATGCCTAAGGTATACTAAAGGTATCCCGAAGATATACCATCTGGGCATATTTTGGGGTGATTTTGAGATTTATGTACTAATGTAATTGAAAAAAGTTATTTTCGGTAAAATTGAAAAAAAACTTTTAGCGATAGTAAAAATGTACCCATTTTTTTGTTATTTTTGTAAAATTCCCATAAAGTTATTCAATTGAGAAAACTTCACCAAACACCTATGCTTATCATTTTATTTACAAAAATACATTCAATATTTTTTTTTCATTTTCACCAAATCTCTTTCCAATTTTACTGAAATCTTCTTGCTCTTATTTCCTATCCACTTTGAGACACTTTGCTATCTCTTTCTCTCTTTGAAAAAGAAAAGTTTTGCACTCACTTTCTCTCTCTCAATAAACCACACTGTTGCTGTTCTTTCTTCTATATGTAATACATTTCATTCAGACCAATTAATGGAGGCTCCAGAATTCTTCATCGGTGGTTACTTCGGTGGAGGAGCAGCTGCTGTGTTTTTTTTGTCTTTTAAAATATTTTTCAATAATTGCAAATTCTAGACAAATGGAGAGCATATATGCACGAATGTTGAACTTGTTTCTCCTTCTTTGTGTCATCGGTATTATCGGCTACCAGGTCTTCCTCTTAACTCTCTTTCATTCAATCACATTATTTTGGAATTTCAATTCTTTTTTTTTTCTCTCTCTCACTAGTTTTTTCATTCATTTCTTTAATTAGAAATACACAATTGATTCATTTCTTAGAATTTGATAGATATGCTGCACTCTTTAATTCAACTCACGCACTTCACAAATCTTGATTCTGATTACCTAAACTCATACAATTCTGCTTCTCAGATTAACATGGCAATTTTGCCTAAGTATTTCACTAAAGGACTGATATGCCTATCTTTCCTATCAATGGGATCCAAGGTATAACCGAAGTACTCCCAAGGTATATCTAAGGTATACTACGGTATTCCCAAGGTATACTATTGGTATACCGAACCAAGATATACCCAAGGTATTCCTAAGGATACTGAACCAAGGTATACTAGAGATATATCAAATTTGCACTTTTTCACATACTTTGAGGTGATTTTTTAAGTTTAGGCATTTTTTATAATGTTTTTTTAGGTATTTTTGGTAGTTTTAAAAAAGACTTTAGGTGCAGGTGATGTTGTAATATTTTAGGAGTTCAATGGCATTTTTCAAAAATTCCCTATTCAATTCTACATTCTCTCTTTGTTATGAATCCGATCCAATAACCATTTTACACTATTTTCTTATTTTTACTGTGTGACCTAATATATTTTTGGATCATATTGACAACTAAATATTGGAAACAATCCTAATTAAATCAAGACTCTATGAACTTAAGCTCTCTCAGTGCATAATTGATCTCGTGATCAATTTTATTTATATTGTAGATAATGAGCGACATCTAACAATGCATCATGAACACCCAAATGTCTAGAATGTTAGTGACTTATAATCCTTATATAGATAATTATTATACAATTAGTCTTTTCACCACATGCAATTCATTTGATTTAGAGTATGAACTATGTGTTCACTCCTACTAGACTGAATACATCACATTTAATCCAAAGTGATTTAATTTTTATCTCTAAGATCCATGACTTTATAAGATAAGTCCTTAAGGACTATGTTCAAGTCATGTTTATCTCGACCAAGAATTTTTGTGTAATGAGCTTCTATAAGAGAATTCCTCTATTGAAAGTAGTGAATCCTTTATTAATCACTCAAATTCCTTTGAATACAACATGTCATGCCTAACCTCCACTTTATGAGCAATCTCTAAGAGACAACAAAAGATTGAAATCAAATCATGACACTGAATATTCAAAATAACCTTAAATATCTTAAGTCTAAGATATTTGTGTTAGAGAGATGCCCTAGAGACAATCATCTTATATACTTTATGTACTCATTTGTTTATTAATATAGGCATTTTTCATTAATTGATGTTTATTTATTATGAATTAATATAAACCTTAAACCAATTATTGATGTCCTTGATATTGAATACAACATGAAAAAAAATCGTGATGAGATCATGATAATAATATTTATATCATGTACAATTGTGTTTATATCTAAATGATTCCTAGTCATAAAATTAACAAGACAAGACATTGTTAATTCAAATAAACTAGCACATGTTATACAGCTGATCTCATAAGCTATAGACTTGTGATTTTTGGAATTAACATGTGGATGCTTACTAGAATAGTCAAGTACATTGGATGATCTAGCCATGAGACAATCACATGGATCTTCTATTCAATGTCACTGATATGCTCATCATTGCAATGTTGCAATATCATTAGACTTGAAGTGCTTAAGGATATCCTAGATACTAAATTGTATACTTTGTCTCTATTTATTAGTCATGTGACGCCTTACCTATATAACAAGACTATACCTATTATATTATCTTATAACAGGAACAATCTCATTATATAGATAGAATGCCACTATCTGTGTTTATCTTGTCCTATTATGGATTATTTTTCATCAACTCAGGTATATATATATATTTTTATTTTTCATATCATATACAACAATATGTAGTTATGGGCTTAGGCCACATACATGTACAAAATATATATATATATATATGCAAGCCGTTTCTATAGTACCCATATGCATGGATGTACAAAATACAAAACATGATAATTTAGTCTCACAAACTAAGTCTCAAATGTCCACACTCAATATATGCTCTAGTTGACTTCTTTTCCTTCAACTTTACTATCTATAAGCTTCTTGACCTACGTGAGAAAAACTCATGCAAAGCTATCTCTAGCTTAGTGGTACATATAGGCATTGGGATTTTCCCTTGCAAACATATAAATAAGGCATAACATATATAGTGTCATGGCATCATTTAACATGGCATTATGAAACATTATATAATATTTATGAAAGCTATAGAAATGTTGTATCACATGCATGTAGTGTATATGTTCATTTCATATTATATGCCTTAACCTCTTTACCATTATTTGTGCCATTAACCTCTTACCATCAATCATACCTGTCACATTCATTTTCTTTTCAATAAGCAACTTTGATAAATATAGCCCAAACCTCATTTCCTGGACTGGCTGGATACAGGGTGCGAAGCAGGCGCACCCAGTCTAGGGCTAGTTATCCTGCTCACTCTCTATATAGGGTAATAAAGTAGGCACTCCCAGTCCAGGGTCAGACATCCTACATACCCATTATGTCATGTATGCTCATATGAGTTCCTCAAGTCAAATGACTGAGTATAATAATAGATATGAGTGCCAGGAATAGGAGCACCCAGTCTAGGGCTAGCAACGATGTTCCCCTCTCATACCTCATAGCGATATGTATCATTTATCCCCTTATAGTGCACTATCTATCCTAAAGTAGTCCTCAGGTGGATAAATGGGAATTTATACAAAGTAACCCCTTTTTATCAATCTCATTCTTCTTGTTTCCATCATATTATTTATAATTCATGCATGTTCATTTATCACATTTATACTTATTAACATGTTATCATATATTTTTACATCATACTATGACATTTGTTCATAATTGGTACGTTTCGGACCTACTAAAACATCGTTTAAACATATGTCACTATTGCTGTGAATAGTGTTATCACGGCCATGACAAATTGAGCTAGCTATGACACCTAGTTGTGAAGGTTATTGCCTCTATATTCATGGTCATGACAATTTAAGCATGGTTGTGACACCGGTTGTGAAACGTCCTAACTTGTGCCTGTGGTCAAATTTTGTCAGAATTCCGCTTCTAATCACTTCCTAACATGTGTAGACTTCATTCATGGTCATTAGAGATCAAAACAAACATGTTACACAACTAAAATCATCCCCCAAAATGGGTTCACAATCGAGCTCATAACTCACGCATTACATACTTTGTGCCCACTTTAACACATATGCTATTTTTATACTTATAACCATATTTATACTTATTCAAACACTCTAATTAACCTTTCCAACATTTAATCATGCCATTTCATGTCTCATATTACATAATATCATATTACTTAAGAATTAGACATGCTCAACAACATTATTGCACATAATTTAATATATACATGCATTTATAACATTTAAGGGGTGAATAACAATACGTATATATATAAACTTCTATTAGGAGCTTAATAAAAACTTAACTAAGGAGCTATCTACTCTCCTTATCAATCTCCTTCCTCTTGTCTTCCTATCACAAACAATACCATATATCAAATACTAAGTCTATATTGGTATGACAAAAAACATAAAACTAACCCATACTCCTCAAACTATAGTTATAATGCATGATTTCTACTCCATATCATATTCCAATAACTTTAAAGATCACAAACACATACAAAATCCAACCACCTTTCATCTTCCTTCAAGGGTTTCCATACCAACTAACATAATCTTTCCATATAATTTAATAATCACAACAAAGAGATGATTTTCTTACCTCTTAAAAGTAGAAACAACCCTTGATCATGCAAGGAACTCGTGGGGTATCTTGCACTAACTTTCTCTCTCCTCTAAAATCTCACCAAAAGATGATGATTTCTTCAAATCGTGCTTTAATCTTATTTTCTTTGTTGATTTAATGTTAAATCACTCAAAAACCATGAAGAATCATTCCCTTGGTGTTCGTAGGTGTGTGTGAAAGGGGTTTGGGGTTTGAAGATGGAAAAGATGATGAAAAATGGTGATAAGATCATGGAAAAAGCTTTATATAGTCACCTTTCACAGTCATGAAGGTTCCCTTTCATAGCCATACAGAGTTACTATAGCAACTGACTTCAAACAGTCATGTTTATATAAGAAATTTGACTGTCATAGCCGTGACACCCCCTTGTCATGGTCATGACACTTTATTTTTCATAATTATTGATTTATTACATCCCTTTCTTAAAATCGAAGCCAAAACTAACCAATATACCTCAATTATACTTTCATTATAACATTAAATCTAACCGAATTACCCCTCATATATGTCATGTATTCATGCATAATGACTAAACCCTAGTTAGTGGGTATTACAAGTCCTCTCAAAGTCCGCTCATATGGTGGTGATTAGGTGTAACATTAGATATTCAAATATAGTTGAGTAGGCAACAAAGGATTCACCACTCCTGATAGAAGGAAAGTATAAAACGTTTGCTAATTAGGGTTAATTAGAATAAATAAATTATTTCGAGCGAAAAATAAATAATAAGTTGCTCAATTAAAATTATTAATACGTAAAATTCGTTGATGTAGTTAATTTAGTTAAAATAGAATTAAGTGAGTAGAT
>CATIWF010091391.1:0-39648 GCA_949630135.1 Balakata baccata | reverse complement strand
TATATATTTATCTATTTATAAAAGTATATTTAATATTTTAATTTATCTATTTTAATTTACATTTATTTTATATTTTATATATTTCAAATTTCCAACACTAATATGTTTTTTCATTTTCATCCACATCAATAGTTAAATAATAAAAATAAAATATAAATATAAAAAATATATAACACGACCAAATAAAAAATGGAAATTTGAAATATATAAAATATAAAATAAATGTAAATTAAAATAGATAAATTAAAATATTAAATATACTTTTATAAATAGATAAATATATAACCTACATATATCATACATATGCTATACATATAACTTTGTACACTTGCATTCTATTTAATTACTATTTTTAATCTCATCAATTTACTATTTTAATAACATAACTATAAATTTTTTATTGATCATTGACTATATTCAACTATACATACATACATACATAGATATACCATAATATTTAATTTATATATTATTTAAATAATTCTAAATGTATAATGTTTATATAAATTATAAATTATATATAAATTTGGATTAAATTTATAAATTATATATAAATAATTACATATATATATATATATATTATGAGAGAAATAATATAGGCACTTTTCCCAATTTTTTGCCGCAGTTCTTGGTAATGAGTTGGTGACTATATTTGGATTTTAGAATTCTTGAAATATCATTTAAGTAATTAAGTTATCATTCACATATGTGTAATTTCCTTATTTTGCATTGCTACTTATGTCGTTTTCCTGAAAAAAATATGGATTACCGATTTTTGAAATTTTTTTTTTTAATTTTACGGATATGTTTTTTTATTTTCATTACATAGTTTTTATTTCATTTTTACTGATTTTTAACTGTTTTCTTTTCAAATATGAGAATCACTTATGCATTTAGTATAAGTTTGTATTCAATTGAGAAAGAAAATGACATTTTTCTATCTTTTAAACATGAATTAAGAATTCTATTAATTTTTATGACTACCACTTATCATTCTGCATGCATTTATTTAGTTTTAATCATTATTTAACTAATTTAATTACCAAATAAAATATATAAATTTGTATTTAATTAATTTAATAATTAAAGTAAACTTTGAGTAAACTTTAATTACCAAAAGAAATAGGTAAACTTGTATTTATTAACTTAATCAAGATTATTTACTTTAGTAAACCTTAAATATATTGAATTTTGGTAAATTTTGAGTGAACTTTTGTTAAGTTTTAGATAAATTTTTGGAAAATCTAAGATATATTTTTCGTAAATTTTTGGATAAACTTGTAATAAATTTTGAGTAACTTCAATTTTTATTAATTTTATAGTAAACTTTAGGTAAGTCTTAAATAATTTCAACTTTTATTAATTTTCTAGTAAATCTTAGTTAAACTTTATTAAGTAAACTTATGATAAATCTTTGTTAAATATTGAATTTCGATATTTTTATACTATTTTTAACGATTTTGGCATTTTTGAAAAACTTAGCTCTTTTTCAATTTCTAAAAAAAAATTTTAAGGGGGTAGTATTTTGATAAATATTTAGACACTTTTTTCCATTTTTGTAAAAGTACCCTTTATTTAAGGTTTAATGGTTCATATCGTCTTCTCCTTGTCTCTCACTTTCTATATTCATTCTTTCTTCGTTGCCCTTTTAATCTTTTTGGTTGCTATTAAACTATTAATTTTAAGTCTACATTATCTCTAATATGTTTCATTCGCTCTTTGGTGTAAATATCGAGTCCTCTAATCTCTATGCTTTCATTCATTTTTGTGCTATTTTTGTATCACTTAGTTACATCTTAGCTTAGTACTTGTTGAATTGTCTTATGGACATATGAAGATGGGTCACCTAATGCTAAAATGATGATATAGGAACCAGCTCCAAAATGTTTCATCCTGTAACATTCAGAGTGACATCAATCTCACAGTGCTGCCTTTTAATTCAAAGTAACAAGTTTGCAATTTATGTTAAACAAAATCCGAAACATATATATTATATATAGGGACAGAGGAAGACAAATTAAACTGAGTGCATTCCTTTATCTATAAAGTTGGTGTTACAGAGAACAAATTCTGAATGTCAAAAAAAAAAAAAAAAAAACTGAGAGCCAACAAATCAATGAATCCAAAAACACTAAACCGTCTCTAAGGATGAAAAAATTAAAAAAAAAAAAAATATATATATATATAACTGACAGATAGTAGAGACAAAAATTCAGGCATTAGGTAGGATATCCCAATGGACATTTTTCCATTTCTCAACAACTTTTTAACTTTTCTCGCCGCATATAACATCATGTTGTGTAACAAAACTTAGTTAAATTCTTCTTTCTTTTTGGTGGATTGGGATAGATAGTGAATACCCAGTTGGTACAAGTTTTAATTTGTGTAAAAAATAAAGAAAGAAAAGGGTGTACTTTATAGGTATTGAGATTGTATTCTTTCTCTGTTCTCTTCCCACCAAAGCTTGGCATGCACTTCGCCAAATCTTTCCCGGCTGTTAAACAGAAATAAATTCATTTATGTTATATTGGGATATTGAATAATATGAATTACAAACAAAAGGTTAATGAAAGAACCTGAATCTGACACGGCGAAGCTCCCTAGTTCCATCGGCTAATTGTCTGATGGTAATGTAAACACCAGGCTCGTCTTGCTCAACCCATTCTGATTCCATGTCACTGGCATTGCTCACAGAAATAGAAGGAGCCTCGTCTCTTGATGATGTTGTTGTTCTTGATGCTTCCATTGAAGACATCTCTCCTTTTCCATGCATTTGCATTTGGTAGTTCTGTTCCATTCCTTCAGATGATTGGTAATACCCTTTACTACTTCCACTCCCTTTGTAGTAGTTTCTTGGTGTATAGGATCCTCCCATGGCCATGGGGCTATCTCTTGCTGATCCCATTCTTGAATAGCTTGAATCTCTCTGCTTTCTCACATTTACATATATAATCTTCTAGTTACAACTTTGAAATTGATACTCATTCATGGAATAAAGACAAGGGAATTTAGTTTAGTTTACCTCATCCTCAGACCTTGGAGGAGTATTAAGAGCTTGTCGATTGAATCTTTGAACATTGTAGAGTTCCATGATTCTGTCATAATTTTCACCCCACCATAGTTGTGCTTGCCATTTGTTAAACATTTCTCGGCTTCAAGAACAGAGAAAAAAAACTAGTTATTGAAATGCAAATGCAAAGCTAAGACAAAAGTATTTTTCTTCAATTAATGAACAAAACCAATAAGAGTGTCATGTAAATTATTATTGTACCTGAAACGAATACGCTTAAGATCATTTCCGCCATTAGGAAGAGAAACAAAGGTAATATGAACACCAGGCTCAACTTGAGCCATCCATTCCTTGGGTTCATCTTCATCCTGAAGAACAACATCACAAGAATCTGCATGATCATCTCTACTAAATCTTGAAGGATCATCTCTTCTGGCGGGTCGAGTATGGTGAGAAGACGAAGTAGTAAAATCCCAAGCAGGGGTTGAGCTGGAGCTTCCTCCTCCTAAATAAGGGTAAGGAACTCCTTCAGAAGCAACATCAAAGTCAGGGTAAGCTCTCACTCCTCCTTTCTTGTAACTGCTTGAGCCTGTTCCTATGCATGGCTTGCATTGCTTACCAGACAACTTTAATGTCATATCCTTTATCTGTACATATCCAATCAATTTCATTCAAATCACTTGCATTCATACTTTTCATAATTTTGATTAATTACTATGCAGTATGCTAATATAAATTTGGATCAATTTTTAAATGAATTTTGAATAGAAATTTATGGTTGAATAAATAATTATCAACTCTAAAATTATTTTATTTTTTATTTCAGTAATATTGTATAATCCAATTTATTTTTGTACCACTTTATCCCATATATGCAGATTGAACAATGAAATAGAGAAAAAAAATTAATGTAGTATTTTTCTATTTTTTTTATAATTTTTCTTTTACCTAGGAATTCTTTTGAATATTTTAGAAATTTCTTTGGCCTATGAGCCAAATGGAAAAGGATACTACTAAACCTAGCGACATATGGGAAATTGCCCACCAATATATAGATAGATAGGCCAAGGCAGCAAGGAAAGGCATAGGCAGCAGCCAGCAGCTGCAGCAGAGGTACAGAAGAAACATATATAAACGTGAAAGATGCCAAACTCCAAATGTGGGATGGTCCCTTAACTGTGGACTCCACCACTTTCGAATTTGGTCATGGTTATTTATTTTTTTTTTTTTGCAAACAAGAAATTACTGCAAATTTTTTTCCTTAAAAACTAAAAAAAGTAACTAATAATAGTAATAATTAGCCAAAAAAAAAAAAAAAAGGGACCTGGGTGGTGATGCTTTTGACGGCATCTTTGGCACTTGGGGTTCGACTTCCACGCGCTCCTTCTTCTCCTTCCTCCGCTTCTGGCTTTGTGCACGCCAAACACGTAAACATCTCTCTCTTTTCCTTTTCCCTTTCTACCCCTGCTTATCACATCATTTAACACACATTTTTTTTAATAATAATAATAATAAACCAATTTGTAGAATAAAAACAAGTGAAAATGATATTTCCATCATGTTTGACCAACGACCCACAATCTTCCGAAGCCATATTGTTGGATTGCATATGGACTTCATTAATCCAACACCTGCTCTAATTTAATTGCAATTAACTCTTCTTTATTCCCCCACCAACTGTAATTAATAACTACATTACTTTCTTTCCTTTGTTTAGAAAAATTAATAATTTAAATTAGGGTTGTTGAAATCTTTGATGGGTCACTACAATTTTGGCCCTATTCTATTAATAGATGAAAATAGATTATGATCTATCCCAATTTTGGTCCCATTTTAATTTGTATCATTTTATTTTATTTACATTAAAATAAAGAGTTTAATATACAATATACTATTTGTTCATACAAAAAACAATAAAGTTTCAAACCAAAAAGCTCAAAAATTCCATTTACCCACATGCCCATTCCTTCATGTTTGTGTTCCAAAATAACAAAATTAAAAAAAAAACCCACCAACCAAATATTAAAATAAGAGAAATTTTTAGTTAGATTAAATCTCTCATGTTATTTGCATACTATATTTAATTATTTTAGTATAAATACACATATTAAAATATAATTAAATTAGTTTATATAAACCAATTTGGTAGATGATACCATGAAACAAAAGCCAAAGAAACTGAAAAGAAAAACAAAAAAGAAGGATACACTCAATCCAATGGAAATCGTAATAACTTCAAGAATCAAAGATTAGATTTTTCTTTAAGTTTTTGAGAAAGACAAAAGAAAAGAGAAAAGGGGAAAACTGAACTCGGGATCGGAGAAGTGACCAAGAACATTATTGTTGAATAATAAGCAAATGAGTCAATGATGAAAAGGAAAAAACAGAATGGGCCACAAGGCATTCGGAAGTGGGTCTAAGAAGAGACTCTATGCTTCTGCTTTAATATACAAACCCAATAAAAGAATAAAAAAATTTGTTGTGAGCCGAAGTTTCTGACAAATCATAATTTTTTTTTTAAATTATTCAATCAACTGCCGAATAAAATATTCGTGGATATGAAATTTGTTTTAAATTTAATTAAAATTTTTGAATTGGAAACTAAATATTTAAACCCTTAAAAAATGCTTTACCGTCTTGATATCAACTCTAGATTAATTTCAATTTCGATACCAGATTAAAAAGTAAATAAAACATTCATTTTCTTTAGTTTTTTTTGAAATTTTATTCCCATAAAAAATTGAAAAAGAAAATGGATGGACCAATGCAACGAGCCCTAAAGTATTAAAGAAATTTACAAAAAAGAAAGAGAAAGAAGAAGAAATATGTTGTAAGAAGATGAAAGCGTTGTATGAATAGACAAAGAGACAAGAGTAGGGAATAACAATTTTAATTTTTGATTTTATGAAAGAAACTATTGCATCATTATTATCTTGAAAACGACATACCCAAATCACCTGCTCGCACCTCTGCCCTGTTCTGTTTCTCCTTCCTTCTTAGCTATCTACTCTGTTTCTGTTGTTGCTCTGCTTCAAATCTTTTTTTTCTTTTCTCAATGTGATCAAATCAGCTGCAGATTTTAATCAAGAATAGAACCAGTCGGATGAAACGACTTGCAAAAGTAGTGTCAGAAATCAGAAATCTACAATGGGTTTTAGTTGAAATCTTTGAAAATCCAAACATTAAAGATATATAAAGAGCATAAATACAGAGATTAAAGTGATACTCTGTTTGCTTGCAGACAAAGTTGAAAAAGGCTTCGAATAAGAGACAGATTGAAACTCTTTATAGCTTTTCCCTAACCCTTCATCTCTTGTTGACTAAAAAAGCAAAATGCGAAACAAAGCAAAGAAAAAAAGGGAGCAATGTCATGTTTGGATTGTGAGAAAGTGAAGGAAAAAAAATAAAATAATTAAAAAACTAGGAATAGAGTAGAAATTAGCTCATTAAAACTGATTTTGTAAGAGAAAATTAGCTCAAACTCAGAGCTCTTTTTTCCTTTTTGAACAAAAAATACGATAAATATGCAAAGAAAATCCCACCTTGATTATTTTGTCTACCTTTTTCACTGGTTGAAACAGAGCATAAATCCCACTAAAATCTTCATCAAATCAAATTTCTCGTCATTGCCAACAAAAATCACGATCGGTTGGATTCCCTTAATCTCGCCAATTACTATAAATAACCCAAAAACAACTCCACCATTTAAATTGCCCAGTCTTACGTGCAAAAAAGAGAGAAGAAAAAGGAAAAACCGGCCGAGACAATAAAATGCAGGTCGCGAAATCAGCGAAATTAGAAGGAAAAGAATGTTTCGGATTTGAAGGTTCCCGGTTCTCTTTGGAGCTTTTAATGGACAAAGAAACTTACAGACAAGGAAAAAGAATAAATTGAGACACACCTATTTATATTAGCCAAGGGAGAGACAGACTTGACGGCTTCCAAATTTCGCCGTTAATTAACGGCGATTTTATATTGAATAAAAGAAACATTATTATTATTTTTCTTCCCTATTTTATTTTTATTGATCTATATAATTTTTTTATTTAAAAAAATATTAATACATCGTATCAAATTGGAAGGTGGTAAGAGTACTTATTGAGAAATAATAGCAGGAATAATAATTTTCTTTAAATAAAATCAAAATAAAGAATAATTTTTTGAAGGAAATCTAAAAATAAGAAAATAAAATGTTGGGGTAAGCAGGTGAGAACAGGGGAGCCCACATGTCCAGATGTTGTAAGAAAAGGATTACGTGTAGCATTATTACATCTTTTATTTTTGTTTTAAAACCGCAGCGGTGATGTGGTCTGTTAGATCGACGATATATTATTTTTTTTTTTATGAAAAATTGAATTTATATCCTACATAATATTTTTTTAAATAATAAGTATTAATTTATAATTATTAAAATTTTTAATATCAATTTACAATATAATAATAAAAATTAATATTACTTATATTATTAATGGCAGAGCTAGGATCCTTAAGTTAGGAGGCAAAGAAATTAAGGTCTATATCTAAATAAGAAAGATAAATAAATCAAAAATTTAAATTTAAATTTCTAATATTTGTTATAAGAGATTAATTTGAAAAAATAATATAAATTTATATACGAGGTAGGATCACCACTTTATGTTATTAACTTATAAAGTGATAAATTGAATCAACCAACTTTTTTAAGGCCAATTGACCATTGGCAGAAATTTTGATTTAAATAAACTCCTACTATGATCACAAATTTCCGGCATCTACCCAAGTTTTCTCGTAACCCAAAATTGGATAAAAATGGTAATAAAACCAAATATATCGTAAAAAATTAAGAGTCTGTTTGCAAAATATATTTATAATTTCAAGATTTTAATATTTGGAATAAAATGAATCACTTGCTATATAATTATTTGAATTGAATTCAATGGAATTAGTTATAACTAAAACTAAATTCCTGTAAAATATGTGGAATTTGTAAATGAATTGATAACAAGAGAAAATTTCTCTAGATTACGATATTTTGATTTAGGATTCGATGATCCGTTGATCCTAGAAAAGAGTCGTTACATAATCATAAAAGGTAATTGTGACAAAAGATAATCTCCTAATCCACAATTCTAGAAAAGAGACGTTACATAATCAGATAAGGTCATTGTGACAAAAGATAATCTCACTATATTACGATCCCTTAATCCACAATCCTAGAAAAAGAGACATTACATAATCAGAAAAGGTCATTGTGACAAAAGATAATCTCACTATATTACAATCCTCCAATCCACAATTCTATGATATGTTGATCTTAGAAGGAAAATATTACGCGATCAGAAAGAGCCTCACAATCTCACGATCATAAAATCTTATGACTATATGAAGTGATATTGCTGATTGTCATAGAGGAACTATGAAAACATGGGAGCTGACCATATAAACTTACGATTATAATGACCTTGTCCCATGATTATGATCTACAACCCTATGATCCAATGATTCTAGAAAGAAGACACTACGTAAATGGTTTTCTTGATCCATGCAAATTTATAGTCGTATGATCCCTGCAGTTATATTATTGATTCTCGTGATTTGAAATCTTTATAAAAGACAAAAATACTGCATAGCTACAATATATAGAGCAGGTCGCTGATATGATAGGTGAGGAACATTAAATGCATGTACAATTCGAGTGCGGTGTCTAATGGCTAATATGGACAACTAGCCATAATCATAAACTGACAAAGCCAGTTTGAGTCTTGTTGTGACATAAATCAATTAGACATATGACAGATAATAAAATTCTAAAAATCTCAAGCAACATACATAGATGACAAGTTAACTCTTCGTTTCTTTAGTTACACTTATTTTCATTTTTTTCTCTTATTAACTTAAGTATAAGAGGAGGTTCACCGAAACCTCCCTCCAATAAAGTATTGTTGTTGCAACTATGCAAGGATCATCAACTCCAAAAAACACATAGTCTGTGGTCTATATTTTTGTTAATTTAAATAATTTTTAATTTTTTTAAAAATTTACAATACTAACAGTGATACAGTTCAATTTAATCTAATATAGTTATACCAAACTATTATTTAAAACGGGAGTGAAAGTTTACCGCTAACTCTATTTGTTTGACAATTGAAATGATTTTACAAGAAGGGAATTATTTTTTAAAAAATAATTTTGTCATTAAATTAAGTTTAAATAATATTTAATAATGAAAAAGTTACATGAATTTGGTTCGTAAAATCATATGGGTCCAATCAAATTGATAGAAAACCAGAGGAAAAGAATCAAGAAACTGTTACAAAATCAAAATTGGAATTGTAGGAAAGAATCTCTACTCTCTAATCTTGTCAATGAATTTTTAAAATTAATATTAAAAAACAATTTAAAAATTTTTAAAAAAAAGGAAATAGCTTCTAATTTTGGAGGATTAGAATCTGACCGAAAAATGGTCAATGCATGCAAAACTGAAGAACAGCAGCACTTTTTGAATCTTCTGTTCACTGTTCAGTGATAATATTTGTACGGGAATTAAACATTTGGTCACTGACTAACCGGCTGTGGCCGGTGACTACACAATACAACAATAAGGAGTAATCAGTAATGTGTTTTCTTTACTGGCTGTTGTCGGTTGTCAGTAACCTTATGTATTATATTATGTACATCTGAGGTGTTTGCTTTTATGGCCCTTTTCTTTTTTTTTTTTTTTCCTTCTTCTTTTAACTTTAATGGCTTAGCCCACTTCTGGATTTGTCCTTAGCTTTATTCCTTAGGCCTAACCTGTCTTTAAGCAAGGAATGCTTGGGATATAGGGACAATAAATCCATATCCATTTTTTCATTTTCTTTTTAAATTATTATTTACTTTTTGAGATTTTGATCTATCTCACTAATATTTTATAAGGTTTCAAAATTATATAATCGGTTTCATCTGTTTTATTTTTATTAAATTATATAATTATTTTATTAAAATATGTATCATTAGTTAAAAAATATTTTATTTTATTTAAAAATATTAATACAATACATCAAATTTTATAGAATAAATAATAATTTTTTATATATCAATTGACTATAATTTAACGTATTTTCAATAAAATATCTAATAAAATAATATATTAGCAAAAAATATAATAAAACAGAAAGAACATATATAAAATTTAAATCTAATGAAGGAATTATTACAATAAGTCCATTCTCATATAATAAATAGTAATTTTTTTATTTTTTTGTTTCAACCATACATTTGCGTTGAATATACTTATTAAGGGTATTAAAGTGCTTCTTTCAAAATTTTAAAAGTCCCTAGTACCTAGAACTTAACTTAAAACTTATAATTAAAAAAAATACTCATATATATGTATATATATATATTATTTTGCCACGTGGCAAGATTTGGAGAAGTAAGCTTTTTGAACTAAAAGAAGTTGTCACAAGATCTTCTTAGGCAAGAAAAGCATAGTCAAGATCCAAAGCCATTCCAACCTTGCCTCATATGCCCATTACTTGGAGTTTTTGTTTGTTTGAGTGTTTAGAACCATCTAATTCAAATATCCAATCTTTTATTTAATTTGTAACTTTATTTATTTGTTTTTATTTCATTATCTTTATCTAGTATCTATGTGCATAAAGAGATAAAACAAAGTATTAATACATATGGGTTTACATGGTTACATCATGTTAGCCCCATTTTGAGCATGCACTTTTCTTTTGAAAAACTTATAATGCATCAAGCCAAAAGGTTTGAATATACAAATAAATCTTTAGAGCAATACTTATTAGGATTAGAATTGGCAATTTTTAACCTAATTTGGAAAAATTTAATTAGAATCCGATTCGATATTGATCTCATTGTACAATTCATTTTAAATCCGATTCGATTGCTAAATCTAACTAAGACTACCATTTTATTGGTTAATCAATCATCAATCTATTTTGAATTCAAATTCAATTTCCATATTATTATGGTTGGTTATTACATATGAGTAAAATCAAATTAATGGATTCGATTCAATTAGAATGATTCAATCGAGTTAGAATCGGGTAATTTATCCAGTTCAATGTTAAGTCTCCCTCTCAACAGAAATAAAATGGAGAGAAGAGACCACCTGAATCTCTTTTAAGACAAAGGTATATAAATAAAAAGAAAAGAAGCAAAAAAAAAAAAAAATGTAAGGGAGAAGGGAAACATGAAAGGTGAGAGGGTTAAGAATAGACTTTGTTTTAACGTTAGGAATGTTTGTGTGTTTTGAAGTAAATTGATGACATTATGTTACACTTTGAAAAGTTGATTATAAAGCCTTTATTCAGCGATCTATCAATTCCTAAAGCAAATCAAAGCCAAAGATCTTATTTTAAATCTCCAACTCTTTCTCTATTTCCAATGTTTGATTTTTTTACTTTTATTTCCATTCTTGCTTCTTCTAATTATTTTTATATAAATAAAATAAATTCTAAAACGTTACTTACCCATGTTAAAAGAAGAGACCATATATATGCTCTATATATTCTATTTAGAGCTTTTTTTCTCAAAATTCAATAATAATATGAATTCGCATATGATAAATCTATTAAAACGTAAACTGTTTCTTTTTAAATTTTAAAGGTGTTATATGCATTTTTGTGAAATTATTAAAGTTCATATATTCTACCACTCCCCACCACCATCTCTCATTCTTCCTTCCGATGGCAAAATCTAAAGGCACTGTAATTTTAAGATTTTGGCACTTGAGATTGCCATTTTTGCATTTGATAATAGATCATAGAGGAAATTTTAATGGTATTTTTCTGTTTTTCAGTGTCCATAGTTTTTATTTTCATTTTCATCAAATTTTTACTTTTTTTAAGGTGCCAATTACTATGTATTTAATAAAAGTTTTTGTTCAATTGAGAAAGAAATTATATTTTCTCATCTTTTAAATATAAATTAAAATTTTCATTAACCTGCATGACTACCACTTATTCTTATGTATGCATTTATTTATTTTTAATTATTATTTAATTAACTTAATTACTAAAAAAAAATATGTAAACTTATATTTAATTAATTTAATGACTAAAATAAACTTTGGATAAATCTTAATTACCAAAGAAAATATGTAAATTTGTATTCAATTAACTTAATTAAAATTATTTACTTTGGTAAAGCTTGGATAAATTTTAGTAAATATGATTGATAAACATTTGGTAGCTTTTGAGTAATTTCAACTTTTATTAGTTTTTTGATAAATTTTAATTAAAATTTAAGTAAATCTAGGATAAAGTTTGAGTAAATTTTATGTAAATCTTGAATAAATCTTGTGTAATTTCAAATTTTGTTAATTTTCTGGTATATTTTAAGTAAATATTAGGTAAATATTAAGATCCTATATCTTTGTAACATTTTTAGATATTTTTGAAAAAATTTAGCGTTTCTATTTTTGGAAAAAATTTTAAGGGACGATATTTTTGAAAACATTTATGCACTTTATCGTATTTTTTGCAAAGATTCATAGATCTTATGGGATGAAAATAGGGCCTTCAGCTGCGGCAAATTATATTATTAACTCTTGTAGATATTGCAATACAGTCCATTCACACTTGTGTATCCAATGAGAGAGTTAATTGCGCTTTTTTTAAAAAAAAAAAATTATAATGTTTTGCATTTTGCTCTTTTGTTGATAATTTTGTATAATGAATGTTATTTTCTATTCTCACAAATAATGTGTGTTTGATTCTTAGTTTTTTTTTAAGTTTTTTGAAAGTTACAAATTTGATTTTCTGCATTTTGCTCTTTTTTTTTTGTGTTTGATTTATTTTTGTTTAATTTTTTGTGTGTTTATTTGTTTGTTTAGTTGTAAATTAGAAGTTCATTTTTTTGTGCATATAAATTTATTAATTGAAATTTATTAGTTCATTTGTTATATAATGGATGTTCATCATAATTTTTATGTATTGTATCAATAAGTATTAATGAATTTGTCATTGAAGTTTTAATGAATTTGTAAAACAATCGATGAACTTATAGTTAACAATTAATGAATCTGTATCTTAGAATCAATGAACCTTATGTATTTTAATTTGATTGAGTATTAAGGTAAAAGAAATGAACCTACCGCTCAAGTTTAATAAACATGTAGTTAACAATTTTAAATAAAAAGTAATGAATATATTATTTAGGTTTAATGAACTTGTAGTTAAGACTTAATGAACTTATAGTTAACACTCAATGAACCTTATGGATGAAAAAAAAGGCAAGCTCAGTTTCTTTAGCACTGTCGCACGCAATATTGCAATATGTACAGGCATCCATAGTATAAGAATTGTTCAGCTGCAATTCCAATGTGAATTACTAAATTTTAATTTCAAGCCACCAAAACGAAGTGTGAGTTGGAACATCCAACCCAAATTGTAGTTGGACCCATAATTCATACCAAATGGACTCATGGGCTGCCAACGAAAGAAACTAGGGAGTTTTAAAAAAATGTAAAAAAACTCCTAAAATATTACACTACCTTTGCTTAAAAGCTTTTTTTTTTTTTTTTTCGAATCTGTTAAAATCACCTAAAAATTATTACAAGGTCTGATGTTGTTCTGATAATGGATCAAGGAAGGAAGCTCCAACACTCAATCCATGGAACTCAAAGATCAGATTACCAGGGAAGAAAAATCCCCAAATACAACCCGAACCCTTCGCCGTCATAGCTTCTCCAAACCCAAAGCTCGATTCATGGACTACGACTATATTGCCGCTGAAGATTATACGGAACCCATCAAGGAAAAAGGCTATTCTTCGTCGGAGGATGAAGACGAAGATGAAAGGAGTGAAAGCAATGGAGAAACAAAGCCTCAAAAATACCATGAGAAGAAGAAAAAGTTGCCATCGAGACTTTTTATCGAATGGGTAATGTTCTTAATAATTTCCACTTATTCGGTCTGCTCTCTTACTATAAAACCCATAAAGAACAAGCATTTGAAATTTGGAAATGGTGTTTAATGGTTATCGTAACATTCTGTGGTCGATTAGTTTCAGGTTGGGTTATGGGTTTTATAGTTTTCTTAATTGAAAGAAATTTTATGCTTAGGGAGAAAGTTTTATACTTTTGTTATGGGTTAAGAAAGAGCATCCAAAATTGTGTTTGGTTAGGATTAGTTCTTCTTGCTTGGACTTTGATGTTTAATAAAAAAATCCACGAGAAACACAAAATCCTCCAAAAAGTCTTTCAAGCATTAGTAGCAATCTTAGTGGGTGCAACCATTTGGCTAGTAAAAATTGTGTTAGTTAAAATGCTAGTTTCATCTTTCCATGTGGCTACTTACTTTGATAGAATGAAAGAGAGTGTTTTCCATCATTATATTCTTGAAACTCTTTCTGGTCCTCCAATGGAGGAAGAAATACTAATGGAAGAATCGGAGAATCATCAGAACAAGAACACCGATTTCGGATTGAAATCGCTGCCAAAGAATTGGAAATGGAAGGAGGAAAGAAGAAACAATGATAATCATGAAGGGATGAAATGGAAGAGAATAAGCTCTTCAAGAAACTAGATATGGAGAAGACAGCATCAGGGTGGAGTATGAAGAGATTAGTTAATTAGATAAGGTCTTCAGGATCATCTACCCATATTTCTAAAACTGTGGATGATTTTGGTAAAGCTGAATCAGAGATTACTAGTGAATGGGAAGCTAGCAATGCTGCCAAAAGGATCTTCAAGAATGTTGCAAAGCCTGGTGCCAAGTAATTTACATTACTCTCTTTCCTTCTCTTAATTAATTTATTATCTCTCTTTATTTTAATATATAAGAATTTATATATATATATATATATTTAAATTAAATTTATTCTTCTAATAATTAATTTCATAGAATGCAGGTTATTATTTTCTTATGTTAGTTTGTACATGAATGAATTCACTTATTCTTGTTTGTGTTTTCAGTATTTTTTCTATTTTTTTTTTCAAATTTTCAATCACATGAATTAATTTGTGCATGATATATATATGAATTAATTATTGTTAACTTCTACAATATGTACACTTGTTTTTTTTAAAGCTAGGATATAAGTTTTTTTTTCTTCACATATTATTAGTGTAAGAAAAATAGTTTAAGCAGAAAAATTTTGTAGCCAAGAGAGGAAAAATGATGGAAGATATGGAAGGGTTAGTTCTGGAGAAGTGGACGAACAATGATATCTCCACAAAGCACGCACAAAGTGAACAGTATTGATTTACCATTATATGAAATGAGAAGTGATGCGGAGAAATTAGTAGCTACACTAATCTAATATGTCATCCGGAGATTAATCTAATTATACAACAATATATATTTAATTGTTTTATTTTTACTAGTTGATATGAATACGATATGCATATATATTATTATATGATTTAATTGGTTTATAGATAATATAGTGAACTGAGTTTATATAAAATATGGTAAACTGAATTTATATAAAATTTTATCATGCAATGAGAGAATGGGTGTGGTCCAAAATAATCGGTGTAGCTGTTATATATTTTAGTACCTTCAGAGATGGTCCATACTCAATACATTTTGCATATTTATTGCCTTCATCACCTCACAAGCAAAACAAAAAGGACAGCCATTAAACAAAGTTAATACCCACAAACATTCTCAATCCCATCGTTTTCATTTGATTCTGTTACGTGCAAGACGATGAAAAAAAATATTACTTTCTCTATCCGGAAAAGATAGACATACCTTCTATTTTTTATCGTTCGAAATTATAGGCTATTTATTTTTTTTTGAAGTGCCGTTATTTTGTTCAATTACAAGTATACCCTTATTTATATTATTAAATATACCTCAATGTCTCTTTTTCTTTTCAACATTTGCTTTAAATAATTTTTGAAATTGATTGACATCTATATGAATATTAATTTGAGTCTTGCATTAAAAAATCAAATGACTATTTTCAAGAAAATAATAAATAAAGTGTATTTTTAGAAAATATCAAGCAAAAATTATTAATTTAATTAAATTAATTAATTTTCTTAATAAGTGTAAAAATAGAATTAAGCCTATTTTTTGGGGATGGGGAGAGAGTAGAATACTTCCAAACCTCTTAAAAAAAATCATAATTATATGTTCTTTCTATTTTTCCCTTAATTAGTTGATTAGTCTCTGTGTTTGGGATTTCAACATTTTACCATTACGCACATGGAAAAGAAAAAAAGGTAATCAAAACTTGGTCAAAAATAAAATTGTCCTTATATTTGAGAATTAATGTCTAGATAGTTATCTTGAACATGCACATATATATTTGTTAAGATTTTGTAATGGTATATAAATCAATATAGAAAGAAACTAAAAATTAAATTAAATTTTAATATGGTTGAAGGTATATACAAGATGAAGACCTAATGAGGTTTGAAATACACACCATATTTCCACTCTTTGAAGGAGCTCTAGAGACTGGCAGAATATCCAAATCTGCATTCAGGAATAATTTTTTCTTTTAATTATTTTACCTCAAAATTATATATATATATATAAACAAATTAATAATATCCCATAAGTATAAAACATAAAGCACCTTTTGTATTTGTTCTATTTCGCTATTTAGCTTCCTAATTTATTTTATTATCCAATTTGGTTTACGTTGCTCCCACTCTCAATGTTGACATGTCAATATTATTATCATGCTCAACATTATTGTAATGTCAACATTGGAAAATTATATACTTCTAAAATGCAAGGAATTGTGAACCAAAAACTGAATCTTTGGAAATTTCACAGAATTATAAAAAAACGGGTGAATATTTATAAAAATGCTACCTTTTAAAGTTTTTTTCAAAAATATTGAGCGCAACAAAGTTTTTTTAAAAAATAACAATCCACCCAAAGTTATTACGAAAATATCAACAATTAAGGTTTACCAAAAGTTTACTACAAAATTAATGAAAATTAAAGTTACAAAAAATTTATCAAAAATTTACTTAAAGTTTATTCAAGTTATATCCAAAATTTTTTTAATATTTATCAGAAAATTAATTAAAGTTGAAATTGAATAATGTTTACTCAAGAATTTTTCAAGGTTTACCAAATATTTACTTAAAGTTTATCATAAAATTAGAGAAAACTGGAGTTACAAAAGGTTTTTCAAAAATTTATTTAAAGTTTATTCAAGTTATACCCAATGTTTACCAGAAAATTAATAAAAGTTGAAATTATACAAAGTTTATTTAAGATTTACCCATGTTTATTCAAGAATTATATGAGGTTTACCACAAAAATTAATGAGAATTGAAGTACCAAAAATTTATTAAAAATTTATTTAAGATTTACTCAAATTATATCTAAGATTTACCCAATTTTTACAAAAAAGTTGATGAAAGTTGAAGTTACACAAGATTTACCAAAAGAATTACCCGAGATTTATCCAAAATTTACCAAAAGTTTACTTGAAGTTTACTAAAGGTTTACTAAAGATTTGTTTTAAAGTTTACCCAAGGTAAATAACCTTAATTAAGTCAATTAAATACAAGTTTATATTTTTTTTGTAATTAAAATTTGTCCAAAGTTTATTTTAGTAAATAAATTAATTAAATACAAGTTTACATATTTTTTGACTAATTAAGTTGATTAAACAATAATTAAAAATAAATGAATGCATATATAAAGACAATTGGTGTCTATATAAGTTAATGAAATTCTTAAATCCATGTTTAACTGATGAAATATGACCATTTTCTATCTTAATTAAATGAAAAATATGCTAAATACATACTAAAGTCTAAAATTTGAAGAAAAATAAAAGGAAAAATCGGTAAAAATGAAAATTGTAATGAAAACACGCTGTCGGCCACAATAAAATTGAAAAAAACTTTAAAAAATCGGTTTTGTGTGTAAATTCCTCTTAAATGGAATTTTACATAAATGGAAGAAGGCACCACTTTATTTACAGAAAAACTTGCCACTAAAATTTTTTAAAAAAATACCAAAAAACAATATTCACTTTTTCAAATTTGGGAACCTAAAATATCGCGCTGTAATCTCTCGCATTCAACACTTTTTCCCAATCTCGTTTCTTCTTCAAATCACTATGTAAATCATTCAAACCCGTGTCCTAATAATCTTACAACTAGAAATCCGTTCTTGTTTCTCGGATTCCTAATCACAACCAGAAACTATTCGTCGTCCACTTCAACAAATCACGATTTCATTTGATTATTTTTTGCAATTATTGATTACAACAATACAACAAGGTATGTTTAATTTCATTTATAGTGCACATTGAATGAATCAAATAAGAAACAATAAATTTTGCATTCACCGATCATATTCAATCATCTTACAATGTCTAATATGAAATTGTAATAAGATATGTGGTATACATTAGGTAAACCATTAGTAAACATTTATTGCATAATGCTAAACAATCAGTAGATCTCTTACATATTTATAAATCTATATAAATCTCTAATAGATCATTGAAACATGATAAAAAAATAATTACAAAACTTTTGCAATGTTTTAAGATTAAATTCTGGTAAACCCTTTATAATTCTTTCATAAACATTAGTTAAACATTTGGTAAACATTTAGTAAATTTCTAGTATAGCTTGAGAAAATATTAGTGTTTATTTTTGGTAAACACTCGGTAACCCTTTAGTAAACATTGGAAAAACTTTTGCTAAACTACTGGTAAACATTTGCTAAACTTTTGGTCAACCTCTAGTAAACCTTGAGAAAACCTTCGGTTCACTTCTGGTAAATATTTGGTAAACATTTGATAAACTATTGTTAAACATTTGGTATACTTTTGATAAACTACTAGTAAACATTTGGTATACCTTTGGTAAACTATTAGTAAACATTTGGTATACCTTTGGTAAACCTTAGGTTCATTTCTGTTAAACTTTTGGTAAACCTTCGGAAAACCTTTGCTAAACCTCCTGTAAACATTTGGCAAATCTCAGGTAAACCTTAGAAAAATATTTGTTAAACCTCCAGTAAACATCTGGTAAACCTCGAGAAAACCTTCAGTTCACTTCTGGTAAACATTGGGAAAAGCTTAGGTTCACTTTTGGAAAACATTTGCTAACATTTGGTAAACATTGGGAAAAACTTAGGTTCACTTTTGGAAAACATTTAGTAAACCTTTAGTTAACCTCTAGTATACCTTTGGTAAACATTAGATTAACTTCTGATATAATATAGTTAATATTTCATTGACAATTTTCAAATTTGCAGAAAGAAATGGAAAACATTCCAATAGTCATATATCACAGTGGCAAGCAGGATGAACAGTTGAATTACACTAATTTCAAAGTAAATGGCATAATGATTCCAATTAGTTGCAACTTTTACAACCTGCTTGGAAATTTATATGACAATCTCCATTTAAACAGAGAGCTCAACACCATTCAAACATAGTATAAGTTGAAAGACAATTATCCACCTTTAAATATTGAGGAAAACACAAGTCTTTCGTTCTACTTAAAAATTAAGAAAGACCAAACATATATTTCAAAGTTGCCACTCTGCATAATTGTACAACAAAGACCTATTGATCAAAGCTACTTCAGACTTGCTTATCTCCAAAATGAACAACATATGAGAGCTGAATCAGCAAATAGATACACAATTTCAGTATCAAAAAAATACTTGACAAATACTGAAGATCAAAACCAATCTCTAGATTTCTTAGATTATACAAATACATTATCAAAAGATGTATTTGATGTCAAGATAGAAGCTGAAAGCCTAATATCAACATTTATAACTGATGCAACAACAACAATTGAAATTGTAGAAAATTAGACATATGTAAACAATGAGACATTAAAAAAGGTATTGAGCTTTTATGCAATAAACAAACACTTCCAATGCAAGGTCAAAATCTTGTACCAAGACATACATTACCATATGCATAAACAACAATTGCAAATGGTAAATTAGAGCTTTAATAAAAGGTAAATTTTTTATTTCCAAAAGTATTCTAAATGTTTCACATACATATAGTAAAACTTGTATAAATATGTAATGAATATATCATATTTTCGTAGTATACATTCGTTAAACATTACTGATCGTTAAAACTTGGGTCAACAATTAATTGACTTTCCGTAAACCTAGGGTAAACTTTGTCTAAACCTTTGGTAAACTTTAGGTAAATTCTTGGTGGTAAACCTCTGGTAATCCTTAGTTAAACATTTGGTAACCCTTAGTTAAACATAACTTAAGCCTTTCAACTCTATCTTCACTGAATTATTTCTAAAACACTATTCATAACTAACTAATATTGTGATTAAAATTTTTATAGTGGCAGGAAATACAAAAATGATTAAAGTTAGAAAATTTAATAACATTCATACATGCTCTCAAGAAGTCAGATTGGCAGACTAAAGACAAGCAACTTCATTAATAGTTGATGATTACATCAAACCAAAATATGCTAGTGAGAAAAGAAAATACAAGCCACATGGTATTATAAAGGATATGAATAATGATCATGACATGAAGATCATCTATATAAAAACTTGGAGGTTAAAGGAAAAGGCACAAGAAATGATCAGGGGTAAACAAATGAATCATATGCACCACTACCAAATTTCTTGTACACATTAAAAGCAAAAAATCCAAGCTCATTTGTGAACCTAAAAAAGGAGGACAACAACACATTCCTCTACACATTTATGGCACTAGATGCATCAATAAAAGATTGGAAACACTGTAGACCACTAATGGTAGTTGATGGCACATTTTTACAAGCAAAATACGGTGAGACAACGCTAATAGCATCAACACAAGATGCAGCTAGTAAAATCTTTCCATTGTCATTCTCAATTGTCAATTCTAAAAATGATACAACATGAGAATAGTTCTTCACAAAAGTTAGAGAAGCATTTGGTTGTCCTGAAGGAATGTCAATAATATTAGATAGACATGACAATATATAAAAAGCAATCAAAAAAGTATATCCTGAAGCTGCATATGGTATATGCACATACCACCTATTAAACAACCTTAAAACAAACTTCAAAAGGAAGACAAATAACATAAAAGAACCATTCCTTAAAGCAGCAAAAGCATATATGTAGAGGAATGTGAAAGATATATGAAAGAGCTAAACAACATAGATACAAGGCTCAAACCTTATCTTACATCAATTGGATACCACAAGTGGACCAGAGCATATGCATTGAATAATAGATACTCAGTGATGACTTCAAACATAACTGAATCAATCAATGCAGCAAAAAAAGAAGGTAGAGAGCTACTAGTAACAACATTATTATAGGTCCTGAAATAGCTCAATAGGGGAGGTGAATTAAGGTTTCAAGAATTTATAGCTTTTGTAAATTGATCCACATTTTTTAGAGTATGCAAATGGTATGCTAATTTTGGACAGAAAAAATTCATAAAGATAATTTAAAATTTCTTTTCACAAAATCAAAGTTTATGACCATAAATGTTAATAAACCTCTAAACTAAGTTTTTGACAAATAAACCATATCTTTTATTTGCAACAAAAATTTCAAACAAATTCAAACACAAATGAATTTTTGAAAAAACACTTTTAAACACCTTTTTACATAAAAAATCAATTTCAAATATTTTTAAAAAAATCAGAATCTCATACTTGAATATAAAATAATGGAGAATAGCTTGACATACTTCAATTTATAATAGTTCGGCACCCTTGCCTACATCTACTCCTCAAGACACAATCTTGAGAGCTTTCTTTCCACTAAAGATTCTTTTCAAGGGCAAGAATTAAGCCAATTACAGCCCTAGACTTTTCAAGTCTATGCTCTCAAACCTAAACCCAAGTTTTTATAATGTAAAACTTAAAAATATTTGAATAGCTTTTATACCCATGGTGCTAAACAACCAAACAACAAGTTTTCTAACCAAACTTGCACACTATAGCTAAAATAATTCACCCTCAAACTCAGAGCACGAATTTTACAAAGAAATCTAGAGTCAAGATGAAGGATATATAAGAATGAAGCTCAAATGGAAAGAAAATGATTTAGGAAATGTAAAACACTTTTCTCTTGTGAAATCTTTGATTCTTCAACACCCAAATCACCTTTCCAACATGTATTTATAGTTTTAGAACAGAAAACTAGCCAGTAGAGACAAGAGATCACTTTTTCAAAAACTAGTTGTTATTTTTGTCTTCTAGCAAAAAACTGTCACAATTAACATATTGTTAGAATATTAGGTTTTTGATAGTTAAAAAAACCCTTTTAACTTAAGACTTTCTAAGACTTTTGACCTTCACTTTTGACATACATCAAACTGACTTTACAAATTAATCCTAGTATACATTGTTCTGTATAAATCTTCTTTTCTTGGGTAATACTTGTCTTCTTTCCACATTGCAACTTTGAATATGAAATTGAAAGAATAAAATAGCAAATTCTAAGGAATATATCATGGTTTTATAATCATTAAAATCTTTGAGACTTAACCAATGTAGCCTTTGAGCTAATAATTATTAGAGCATCTACAAGGTTTAGTACAAGATTGGACATATAAGAATCGAAACAATGCAAGAGCAACATCCACAAAGTTAGCTATAAGACCCAAACATATGCTAACAGAAAGCTACCATCAGTCAATGAAAATGCAAGTAAAAAATCTTAATTCTCTTAAATATTCAGTAAATATATGTTATAGCTCAGATACTAGTATATCTAGTAAACCTTTGTTACATGTATACTAGTTCATGGTAAACCTTTAATATCTGGTAAACTTTCAAAAGATGTTTAATATCTATGGTAAACCTTAACTAAACATTAACTACACAGTAGGTAAACCATAGGTAAACCCAAGTACTAATAACTTATACACAATATAAAAATTTAAAACATATCTAACAAAAAAAAAAAATCTGTCCAAATAGGTAAAAGGATCAACTGATGATTTATTCAATATACAAGAAGGAGAAAAACCATTCACAGTAAACTTACAGCAGAGAACATGTACATGTAGAAGATTTCAACTTAATGAGCTATTATGTCCACATGCTTTAGCAATATTAAATCATATAAACTAATATCCATATCCTTATTGCTCAAACTTCTACATAGAAGATAATCTTCTAGCAATGTATGATGCAATTGTGTGTCCACTTGGGAACTTATCGATATGGGAAATACCAACAGAAGTTGAAGAAATAAAAGTAATGCCACCATAAGGAAGAATAAGAGTTGCAAGACCAAAGAAAAGAAGGATACAAGCACCGTGGGAGATAAAAACTCAAAACAAGTGTAACAGATATGGACAACATGGACACAATAGAAAAACATGCAGAAATGTACCAAAATAAACAATAATTTTTAGCAATTATGAACAATATGTATTATGATAATAATTCTAAAACCTTGGCTATATATATTTGATATATCTCTTTTAAGTATATCAATGTATTTCTCAAACATCTGAATACTAAAAACCTTCGGCAAACAATTGCTAAATTTTGTGTAAATCTTAGGTAAACAATTAGTAAACCTCTCATAAAAATAAGGGGAAACTTTAAGTTCACTTCTGGTATACCTTTAGTAAATCTTTACTAAACAATTGGTAAACCTTTGACAAACCTTGAGTAAACAATTGGTAAACCTTTAGTAAACACTTGGTAAACCTCTGGTAAATCTATGGAAAAACATTAGGTTCACTTATGTATACCTTTGGTAAACATTAAGTAAACATCTAGTAAACAATTGGTAAACCTTTAGTAAACATTCGGTAAATATTTGATAAACATTCTGTAAACCCTTAGTAAACTTTTGGTAAACCACAACAATATTTACACCAGTACCTTTAAACAAAACATTAAAATCAAATATAATAACAAAAAATATCAAAAACTGAAAAATTATTGAAGCAATGGTATAAATGAATAATATTTATATTATATATCAAAATAAAAGAGTACATAGTACAAAAACAAAAATAAGTCAAAAGTTTAAAAATTTACAACTCACACATAAACTAACCCTTCTTCATTTTCTTCAACTTTTGAAATGCATGATTCTCGCTTTCAACTGTGTCATCCAATTTTTCTCGATCATTCAAATCAATGACAACTTTAAATGGAATATCATTTCCAAGGATAAAGTGCTCAGCAAAAAGGCAAACAAATGCACTACAATCACTGAAAGAAATTAAAAACAAAAAATAAGAAAAGAACAATCACTTGTTATATATATAAAAAAAGTACAATTCAATACTCATGCAGATTCCTACTGTGGCAGACCCTAAACTTCCACCAAAACAAAAAGATCTTTTAGATTCTTACTATTATACACCTTAGGCTTCATATATTATTGACTCTTCCTATCATATGTGCCAACAAGAGAAGACAAAGTGGAAGCATAACACAATAAGGCCTCAAAGCATCTGCAGCAGCAACCATTTGCTGAGTACTTGACAGCAAATTATATACATATATGCATCTGTCCTCAAAACTCAACCTTCTCAAAATCCAATGGTCTTTATCTGTAACATGAAAGGGAAAAAGAACATGGTCCACCTCCACCAATGGCAAATTATATTGAAGCCGAAGCCCCAAAATAGTATGTGAAATTACATCATAAAAAATAGAGATCAGAGATCTATATTTCTTATCACTTTCCTCATACCGTTTATACTAATTACTGATGTGAGAGTGGAAATGGTAATCTGTTGTTGAAAACTTAACAGGACATTCTGATCCATTTTTGCCTCTCTTCCTAAAGTAATAAAATATCACATTAATGTGCTGCAAATAATAAAAAAAATTAAATGTCGATCACAAAGACAAAAAATGATTAGTAAACTTTAGTTAATCTCTCATATATAATAATAAACCATCACTATACAAAAGGATAAACCTACGGTATACTTATGGTAAATCTTAGGTATACTTTCATATCTAAAATTAGGTTGCACCTTGGGTGCACTATGGATAAACCTTGACATAACTAAGGCAACCTTAGGTATACTTTAAGTAAACTTTGGTATATATTGGTAAACCTTACTATATACAACGGTAAACTATGGGTACACTTAGGGTAAACCTCATATGTACTTTAACTAAACTTTTATATATATTAGAAAACATTTACTATTATAATCAATAAACATTAGGTATACCTAAGGTAAACCATAGATATACTTTCACCCACAAAGTAAATAATAAAGTAAAAGATAAGCTATGAATAAAAACTTACATTATCATGCAAATAACAGTTCAATATGCACAACCAATAAAATCATATCTTATCAGAGGCAGTATAAACCACAAAATTTATTTCAGACTGAATTTTGCTTTCACCAGATCTATACACTTTATTAACACTACAAAAAGTAAAATAAAAATATCAGCAAAATACAAAAATAAAAAAGGCATAAATAAATATTCGATAATAAAAATAAACAACTTTACTTTTTTTCTCTTTAATTGACCTTTCATAATCTAGCTAAGAAACAATGAATAATTAGTATAAGCAGACCCCTCATGAAGAAGATCATTAAAAGAATATGATGGATTCAACTCTTCTATTGATTCAATACCAGAAGCATCAGCTGTAGAACTAAATTTGTTCACAAAAGGGGACTTCACGTGAGTACCTAGTTTAGTTTTTCTCTTGAAAACATTACCAACTCCTAGCCTTTTTTGTTGAATTGCATCACCTACTATAACCTCTTTCTCTGCTAGATTTTTAGCAGGAGGAGTAACAACATTAGCAACACCAGATTCTACAGCTTCTGAATCTTTCTTTTTAGCTTGGCTATCAAGAGTGGATATCAACAAAGTAAAAGATGGTTCAGCAGTATTGACAACATGAACATGATCTGCATGTTACAAAATATCAGTATACATCTAAACACAGTATAAAATATACAAAATAATAATATAAAATAAACAAGGGAAGAAAAAAAATTACCTGTTGGTTTAACATATTCAACATGGTCCTTTACAATTGAATCAATCTTTTCAAAAGAATATCATTAAAGAAAGAATCTGAATCTTTATTTAAATCTTCTCCAGCATTTTGAAAAATAAAAAATGAATAAAAATGCAAGCTCAGTAAACAATAAATATAATATAAAGTTTACATTACAAAAACATAAACTAGTTGAACATTGACCTTGGGTAAATCTTCAGTAAAACTTAGGTAAACATTTGTAGATCTTTGGTAAATCTTCAGTACACCTTTGGTAAACTTTTGAATAATTAACTATAATTTAAGTAAATTGCCAGTAAACCTGTAGTAAACATATAGTAAATTTTGATTACACAAAGAAAAAATGCATAAAATCTAACTAAAATTTCAAAACAAAATAGTCAAAAATTTAAAAATAAAACTTACTCTTTCAATCTCATCAATTTGAGCCAAAACACCTTCACTATAAAATGAATCACCTGAATCTTTAACATTTTCAAAATTTACATTCTGCAAAAATATTAAATTAACCAATAAACATATGGATAATAACCAATAAATATATATAGAAAGTAAACTTTGAATAATATTTAACAATCAGAAATCAATCATTAATCACTAAAAATAAAATAAATAAAAAACAAAAATAAAAAAGATCCATAGCTTACAGTTAGTTGAGAAACAGACACAAGACCTTCAGCAACTCCAATAACAGCATCATTTTCATTTTTCTCAAAAATAGATACAATACAAAATGGATTACTTGGATCCTCATCCAAATCAATAGAAACAACAAAAAAACGAACTTTATCATCTACATGCATTTCACTATCTACATTATTTAAAATATCTATTTCATTGTTTACACCACCTACTTTATTTATATCATCTTTAACACCATCACCATCTTCCTTACCATGAACATCATCACTAACAACATTAACATCAACAGCAACATCACCAACAACTTTCTTATCACTTACACCCTTTCCACTATCATTACCATTACCATCACCATCACCTCCATCTGTATCTCTTTTATTGCCATCATCATTACATCTATCATTACCTTTATCATTACCATCATTATCCTCTTCAATTTTTTTAGTATTAGATTCTTCACTAATAGATTCAAAATCTACAGAACTTTCCTCATTTCTCTTTTTTATTTCTACATTTTTAACTCCATCAATTTTCTTCTTATCTGAAAAAAAGCATCAATATTTGCCTCCAAATATGTGAACCGTCCAAAAATCTCATCTACCTTCTTCTGAATAAATAATTTGAGAGAACCCATTTGCTTCTCATTCCCGATCTACCTATGGCAGATAGCTTTCAACATCTCATACATCTTCTCATCAAATTGATGAGAAGAACTAGTAGCATTTGTCTCACCACTTTTCCCAAAATTAGAAAAAGGAGTTGATTCTTGAATAGCTACATCACCCTTTGAAAAAAGCTCAGACACCATTAACTCATTCTTCTCATCCTCTGTGGGTATAATACTCCTCAAATTTATCTACAATACAAAAAAAAAAAAACAACCAAGTAAGAAATGTGATTCAACAAAACGAAAAACAATATATAAAATAAATCAACAGTGTACTACCACTAAATCTTTAATGTAAAAATAGGTAAATTTTGGTAAATTTCAAGTAAAACTTGGGTAAACTTTTGGTAAACATTCAATAATCAATAGGTAAACCTTGAGTAAACCTTCATAGAATTTGACTTATCACTTAAAAACCTTACATTATAATCAATCAATCCAAACATAAAATCTAATATAATAAAAAATGAAAAAAAATACTTAATTTTCAAACAAACAAAAAAATATTAAACTGAAAAAATAAAACATTAAAATAATAAGGAAAAAATTACCAGAGAAGCATGCTTTTGAAAAAAGGAACTCTGCAATACTTTTGGAAAATGAGTAGAAATACCAGAATAGGACCAATTCAAAATATGTGGGGATAGAATTCGCAACACGTGCGGCTAGTTTACCTTCAACTGCCCCAACACATTCATAAAACTAAACTTGTAAAGCTAATGGAAAGTCAATAACTCTATACCCAGACCTTTCTTTATTGTGGATCTTATCAGCGAACTAATCGTCTCAAAATAATAAATCTTATTCCAAGGATATGTCTCATAATTACCATTGTCCACAAGGTTAAAATGCTCAATCGACGCTAACTCCTACGATGGAGACGCAAAGAAAACTCATTCCAAAAATACAGAACAAAAATCTTTACAGCATCTTCATCATTCTGCCACTTTCTAAAAATAAAAAACTCCTCAAGAGTTTTCTTATTCACCCTATCACTCCCACTAAAATACTTTTCTAATAGATTATTGCTCTTATCATTGTAACCCATAACAGATTTATTACCAGTACACTTCAACCCAGTGATCAAAGTAAAATAAAAAATGCAAAACCTCATTCGTTGACCACCAATCCAAAATCACATTTCATCAATATTAGGTTGGTCAATTTCCCACAACATCAAATTATACACCAACTGGTTTTGCAACTTCAGTTCAGGTAAATTTAAATAAGCTCCGAAACAGGTCTTCCTAAATAACTCAATTTGCTCAGGACTTAGGTACTTTAACGGCTTCCCCTTCGGTAAATCTTTCACAAATATATAGTTCAACTTTGCTATATAATACTGATCAACATTGAGATACAATTTAACATCCAAAAAAAAGTAATCAATATATATCAAAATAATATAATGTTAGTGGTAAGAAACATAAAAAATAGAATAATATGAAATATAACATAACTTCAGTGAAATTTGCATGAAACTTGGGTAAAAATATGGTAAATCTTTAGTAAATTTTCGGTAAATCTTCGATCAATATTAAATAATATAATGTTAGTGGTAAGAAACATAAAAAATAGAATAACAGAAAATATAATATAATTTCAGTAAAATTTGCATGAAACTTAGATAAAAATATGGTAAATCTTTAGTAAATTTTTGGTAAATCTTTGATCAACATTAAAGAAACACAACCTAAAAACTACATCACAAACTAAACAATCACACTAAACACATAATCAGCATAATTACACAAAGATTTAAGTTCATTTTAACTAACTCTTAATCCAAACTTCCATTTCTCAAAACAAAAACAATAGCAAAAAGCATAAAATCTGTAAAAATCATCATATCATAGCAAAAAAAAAAAATCACACAAAAAAAAAAAATATGTATATAAAATAAAATGACAGAAATTAAACCAAACTAAACTAGAAAACATACATTTGATATGTCTTTTCCTTAATATACAATAAGCGAATCATCATTGGTATTATTCGACTTAGTATATTTCGTCTTCTTCTAAACAACATCCTTTCAATTCCAGTTACTGCTTTACTAAAGAACTTCATTAAAATTTGCATAAAACTTAGGTAAAAATATGATAAACTTTTGGTAAATATTCAGTAGACTTTTGGTAAATCTTCGATCAAAATTAAAAAAAATGCAACCTAAAAAACACATCACAAACTAAACAATCACACTAAACACGTAACCAATATAATTACATAAAAATTTGGGTTCATAACTAACTCTTAATCTAAACTTCCATTTTCCAACACAAAAACAGCAACAAAAAGTATAAAATCTGCAAAAACCATCATAGCAAACAAAAAAATCACTGGAAAAAATATATATAAAAAAAACAAAATGACATAAACTAAACCAAACCAAAAAAATATACATTTAATCTGTCTTTTCCTTATATACAACAAGCGAATTATCACCGGCATTATTCGACTTAGTAGATTTCATCTTCTTCTGAACAACATCCTTTTCAATTTCAGATATTGTTTTACTAATCTCTATATCTTTCCCCTTCTTTGAAACAACTTTCGGTTTCTTCATCTTACCGATAATTTGACTAGAAAATCTTTTTTTTTATGATGTATCAGCCATTGAAATTCGAAAAACGAACCAAAAGAACCAAAAAAAAAAAGAGTAACAAAAACAACCAAATACAATAGAAAAAACAAACGAAAGAAATGCTTCAACAGATGAAAATAATAAAAAACAAAAACAACAGGCTAAAACGGCAAAGATAAGTGAGAATGTTTAGTGTTGAGAAAATAGAAACGAAAAAATAGGGACATAATTTATTAAGATAAGATATTTTCTATTTAAGAAAAGAAAACAGTATAACTGAAAATTAATATACTAAAATTGAAAAAATATAAAACAAATATAAAATTAAAAAAAATATTTAAAAGCAGTTATTCCGTGTAAATTCCTATAATATTTTTTAGTCCAAACTGTCCAGTAATTTGTCCCTAAATTAAATTTTTGATACACATTGTTTGTTGTATTTTAGAATTATTATTATTATTATTAAAGATCGATGATGGGTTTTCGTGAATGTAGATATATTGAAAGCAAGCCAAACTATTGGAATCCTGAACATCAAGTAGTGGTAAAAGAAATAGAGAATGTAAGTTCCTTGAAGATGGCATTGTACGTGAAACATACAATCAACCATCGCAATTATGGTGAAAGAAACGGTCGAATGACAGAGTTAATTCTGGAGTTGAAGAAATTTTTTGAGAATTTGAGTATAAAATATCATTTTCTTCCTCAAGAGATTCATCTCACTCACCTTAACAATATTGAAGCTTTGAGGACATTACTACTAAGGTCTTAATTAATTCTAAGTTGAGTTCGAATATTTTATCGAGTACATACCTAATTGTGGCTAATGATCAATTTGGTTGGTTGTTCTGTCCGATTATGAACTCATATAACACTGAACATCACATTTGCTAAAATACCCTTTCAAAAAAAAAAATGCTTAAATACAAATTTATTTTATGTAAATTATATTGAATAGAAAGAAAATTAACATATGATACTGAGAAGGGTATAGAAGAATGCAGAATTTTCTTATTGAATTTGGGTCGTAAATTATCTGCATTTAATTGGACCGGTTCGAATATCATGCCAAAAACCGATTTTAACGGCAAAGAGAAATTAGTTAACCGACTTGGAGTTCAAGCTATAAAAGGAACCAGAGTTTGTTATTTTTGGTACCAATTTCCTATTCAGTTCGTTTTTTTTCTTCTTATTCTCTGAGGATCGATCGTCAGGGTTTTGGGTTTCTACTTGTTTCTTTCTTCTTCTGCTTCTGCAGTAGCAATCTTTTCTTGGTTCTTTCTTAAACGATGGATGAGAAATTTGTGGAGAAAGATCCTAATGGCCGATACAGTCGATATGATGAAATCTTGAACAGAGGTGCATTCAAGACTGTATACAAGGCGTTTGATGAGAAGAATGGGATTGAAGTAGCCTGGAACAAAGTCAGCATTATTGAAGATGGTTCACATTCTTTACCAGATGTTAATCTTCTCAAGTCTTTAAAGCACGACAACATTATGAAATTCTTTGATTCTTGGGTTGTTGGTGATGCTGAAGATGAGAAGAAGAAGACTCTCAACATGATTACAGAGTTATCCACTTCTGGATCTTTGAGGCAGTACCTTATGAAGCACAAGAATGTTGAAATCAGCGCAATCAAGAACTGGGCAAGACAGATTCTGAAAGGATTACACTACTTGCACAGTCATAAATCTCCGATAATACACGGAGATTTGAAATCTGATAATGTGTTTGTTAATGGGAACAATGGGGAGGTTAAAATTGGGGATGTTGGATTAGCACTAGTGCTGAAGCAGGCCACAGCCCCATGTGTTGTAGCAGGTACAGCTGAATTCATGGCCTCTGAGTTCTGTGACATTTATTCATTTGGTATGTGTATGATGGAAATGGTGACTCGTGAATACCCATGTAGTGAAAGCAGTAACAATGCAGAAATATACAAGAAAGTTGCCTCTGGTGTAAAGCCTGATTCTTTCAGTAGAGTGACTGATCCTCAACTTAAGAACTTCATCGACAAGTGTCTAGTTCCAGCTTCTAGGAAACTGACTGCAATTGATCTCTTGAATGACCCATTTTTATCAACTGAACGTTCAAAGCTTTCTCCTTCTTCTTCTTCTTTGCAATCCTCAGATCTTGTAGGTTTAGATTTGCAGAGGTCTACTGAGAAGGGTCTAATGAGGTTAGGAGGGCTAAAGATTAATGACAATACATTTTTATTCACTCTGCATGTTATCAAGGAGGGAGAGGGTCGTATTAAAGCTCAGAAAATCGAGTTCTATTTTGATCTTAATTCAGATACTTTAGATTCAATTAACAAAGAAATTATTGAGGAATTGAATTTTCCAACTGAAGATACAGTTGTTGCTACTGAGATGATAGATGAATTTCTGTTGAGGATCCAAGAATCAAGTTCCAGAGTTCTTGAAAAGAAAATGCTTGAGTTTTTCTCTAATTACATGATTCATGAAGATGGGAAAGCCACAGAGAAATCAGATGGGAAGAATCTGCCTGCACCCAACTCAAGAGATGAGAGAGATGTTCTGAATCTGAAGATTGATGCAATTCAAAAGAACTTTACTCGTTGCTTTAATGAGCTCTTGAAGATAAGGGATGATATAAAGGATGAAGCAATCAAAAATGCCAGAAACAAGTGTACTAAGTAAGAAACACATGGCTGATATATGATGTTCTATAATTTTTTTCTTTAGAGGAATTTGGAAGAAATCATACTTGATATATGAGGTTCTATAACTCAGAAACACATACCTGATATATGATGTTCTATATTTTTTATCTTTAGAGGAATTGGAAGAAACCAATTGTTTTGTTGTTATAATGGTTTAATTCATAATTGATACATACATATGCCAATTCATATCTTTTTACTTGTTTGATAAGTTTATTTATATGTTTTTGTATTGATGGATAGAGAAGTAATGGAGTTTCTCATCTTTGACCATGTGAATAACTACTGTGCCAGTTTAGAAGCTGACTTCTTTTATATTTTTCTGCACATGGGCCATGGCTTTTCCCTTTTTGCTGTCAGTTTCAAGTCCAAACAAACAGCCAACTCCTTAGGACTCATACATCAAAATGAGACCAAATTAGTGGAATGGATAAAAAAAATACCCATCAAGTTCTTAAATGAGTCTTTCACTTACTATAACTATATAAACCCCCTGCCCCATCATTTAGAGAAGATCTTTCAGTCCAAGAGGTGGGAAAGAGAATGCTTAAAGAGTGAGGAGAATTGCAGAGGTTTTCCTAGAAGAGTGAGACAACACAAAAATCACACTTAACCCAAAAAATTAAAAAAAATTAAATACCTAACTTTTTACTATAAAGAATCACTCCAGCAAGGAGACAAAAAAGACGAGTCGGGGGGGAAAGATGCTCTTTGAGGCTTTCACTGAAAAATATCACACCCCCACTATTTTATTCATTCTGTTAAACAATCACATACAACATAGATGCAAGGTTCTGAGTATAGGCCATTGATGTCTCTACATGTGAAACCAGAAAGAGGTCTAACATATAAAGAGATGTCTCCATATTTAGATCATCATACTGTTCTATGCTCTTCTCAATTTCCAAGTGAAGGTATTAAGAATTACTTAACAATATAATACTGGATCTTAAATATCAAGAATACATGATTGCCTTGTAAAGAATACATATATCGTTTTATGAGCACTATAAATTAACAAAACTGTGTTATTGTATTGCTAATTCTCCAATTCACAATTTGGATTTGGAGATCTTGGCTCCTGTGGAATTTTAATTAATTTGTTGGTGAGGTATTCAACTTTACTGATATATGGCTTCTATCACATGCAAACCTGGATTTGCTATTTTAGCAGTTTGCAGCGCTTTAGTCCTTGAGGAGATAAACAACATGAAACGATCCCGTAGGTATTTTCCGACTCTATCACCTTGAACTCTGATTAGAGGAGTACCAGAGTTTTTTCTGGCATACCAATATCTTCTCCTTCTCAATGTTATATTCAGTGTCTTCTTTCCGGCACGACCACCTCATCTCCTTGGCAATGTTAGCAATGCCATCCACAAAATAACTCGATTCCCGGATTATTGCATAACCACTGGGGCGAAGGATCCGATCCATTTCTAACAACACATACTTCGTATCACATCTGCACAAGCACATATACAATTATCAGTTCCTTAATTCACATACTTCCTACCTTATCAAAAAAATCAAGGTATCTGTCATAACATAAGAGATTAACTATTCCATCAAACACCAAACCACATATCAGAAAGTAGCAAAACAACTCCATAAGAAAATTACTCAAAAATAAGGTTGGTGATATTTTACCGGTGGCTCTCAGCAGTGAAAAGGCCATCTAAGTGAAGGAAGTCATATGTTCGAGGGTATGTTGAGAAAGCTTCACACCTATAACACACCACACAGATAAATCAAAAACTTCATTCATTCAAGCAGATCACGCAGAAATGGAAAGTTCAAAGCTGTATAAGCACATTTTAGATTACCAGTCATGGTAAGCTCCAATGAGGCCTCGATCGTAAACCACAGGAAGTGTATTGGCAGCATATGAAGAGACCACATTCATGACCCACATGGGATCATCAATCAAGGCTGCAGCCAAACCTCCATAAAGTGTATTCATGTCCATAACATTTCTAATCTTATCAGTCCCAATTGCTGGGAGTAGCTTTTTATAGTGCTTTGCCCGCACCTTCCACTTGCTGTTGTCATGCTTGAAAGCACTAGCACTCCCACCAATAATCTCTGAAATGCGTTCAGGAGCAGCATGCAACCGTTGCGGCCATTTTTGAACAGATTCCAGAGCTGTTTCCTTGAGTTTTGATTTGGGAACCACAATGCAAGAACGAAGTGGAGTGTACCAAGCAGAATCTGGTTCAAGGCTGTCATCACACTTTGGTGGGTAGGCATTAGGATGAGCAAGCTTACCGTAGCAGCTGTCACTTGAAGCTTTCTGCCACACAGCAATATCATCTTTCTTGTTGTACAATTTGAAGCACATTGAAGTTAGAAGTTCCTGCAACTTCTCATAATCTGATTTTTGCTCTTCTATTGTAGTGTTCCATCCTCGCCAACGATTTTCGTAGTTAACTGGAGGACCAGACAGAACCCAGAAGCCACCAGGACGGAGAATCCGGTGAATTTCTAGGAGATAAATACCACCTGAACCCCCACCCCAAAAAAAAAAAAAAATCTATCATTATTCATCATAAGCTGCAAAATAGTTATTGATGGAGGGGTACACAAAAACTGAGCAGCAATCATCCTCACTGCCATTGTATTATGTTTATTAATTATTACATTCACATTCAAATGTTACTACTAATATACTCTATAACAAAACGTAGATCAGAGTCTGAAATACTGAATTACCATATTCTCTCCATGGAATAAGGCATCTTGAGCAATGAGCCATATCAAACGAACTTGAGGGGAATGGAAGGCGCTGTGTGGAAATGATGCCTAAGATAGCAGGAATTCCACGTTCTAATGCAAACTGGACTTGAGCTTCATGATTATCTCTAGGAGCAAGAGAAAGAGTAAGAATTCCCCTATCTAAGAGATCACCACCCCAGCTGGCAACCTAGATATGAAGAAGAAATCAGTCAATGACAGAAACCTGGAAAGGAATAGCTCAAATAGAAAGGGCATTGCAATACTGGATGCAAATTGTAACAAAACAAGGCTAATTTATTTCCAATATGACAAACTTCAATGAATTGGCAAAGATGTAATGATTCCACTCACCCCACAACCAGTATCAATGGCAGTGCGAATAGTTCCATCTTTCATTTCTGGGATCAGATCTTCCATGAGATCAACATAGGCACCCACTCCTCTAGGAAACATAGTACCTCCACCAGGAAACAGGAATTTCTCACCCTCTTTCCTGAGCCAATTCTGATTGGATTTCTGCTTGTTGATCCAATCATATGGCACATTCCTGAAACCAGATCCATATTAGGAAAAGGGTAATTTTGATCCAAGCAATTCAAGGTAATAGAGCCATTTGACATAAAAGAACAAATTACCTGTACCAACACTCATCCCTGCTCTTTGGCCATCTGATTGGTGGCTTGTACCCCTCTGGTGGAGGAATTAAGCATTCCTTCCGTTCAAACACTGGAGGACAGTGACGTTCCATGAAAGTAAGCCGCTGAACACCATACTTCTTCCATCTCTGCACAATTACAATCATCCTTCATTATAATTCAATATCACTAACTCTAGAAGATCCTAAATTGCATTGAACCAAATAAATAAGTAACAAATACCCTTGGATCTGTGCAGGGAGTGTAGTCTTGATAGTCACTGCTGCATTCAGGGAAGGCAGTGGATTTAATTTGAAGAGGAGTAACCACGGTTTCCTTAGGAGCTGAGACAGTTGCCCTTTTAACATCCTTTGTTTCAACTTTGTTTCTCTCAGAGCAGAAGATTCCTCCAAGATAAAATGAAAACCCACATAGCACAATAAACATTATTGCCATGGGAACAACTCTCATTCTTTTCTCAGATTGATTTACCAATTTTCCATCCTTTTGCTTCATGATTCTATGTATAATTAATCAACACCCTGTCAAATATGCAACTAGCACTTAACACTGTACATGACTAAAAAAAAGAAAGAAAAGAAGATATTAAACTCATAGTCCAATCTCACAATCAATTACTATACGTAGTCAAAGTTTTGATCTTCATACCAAAGTATTTCAGCTATCAAACTATGCACCGTGAATCAAGCACAAGAAACGGAATACACCAAATTGAACAATTAAAATTCCACATTCCATTATTGTACTATGAATGAGCAGATCCAGTAAAGCAATTAAATGAAAGAAACCTCGAATTTCTGGGATAAAATCCAGCTAGTGATACAAGGGCAAAGATACTCACTTCAGAGAAAATCCAAAAAGCAAGAAAGGGAAAGAAAGAGATGAAACTGATTAAGACAGAAAAATGGTGAATGGTCAAGACCGGACCATTAAAACGACTTCGGAAAATAGCTGTAAGAAACAAGATGTGAAGAACACTGCCGACATGTAGTGGTTTCACTTTCCATAGAAGTTATGACTTTGCTTTTATGTATGTTTCTCACATGATAATGGGACCCTAACCCATCAAACAAAGTAATCATAATTCTCTCTCTCTCACTCATCCCACCATCAAAGTCATAAAGGCAAAAAGAAAAGGAAAAAAAACAAAGAAATAAATCAATGGAATTGTAATAATTTTCTTCAGAGCCAAGAAAAGTTTCCATGATTCAGTTGTCACTTTTCTATATTTTAATGATCTATTTTCTTCAGTTCTCATGGATCATCAAGTAAAGAATGGAAAAGAAAAAACAATCATTGCAATTCAAGGAAAAAAAAAGTACGTAGATCCTATGCATACACCATTAACTACCAAAAGCATACCGTGCATTTTATCTAAAATTTCAATAAAAAAAAATGGAACTTGATTAGAAGAAAGTGTAAAAACGCATTACTTCAGAAATGCCCACAAGGTAAATTCTCGCAAAACAGGAAGAAAATGACTACCTTGAAACAGTAAAACCAGAACAAGAAAGAATACACAAATGGGTAACAAGCAAATAAAGCAGATCTGCAGGAAGGAACTAAAGGGAATGATGATGATGTTAACAACACATAACAATGTTAACGACAGATCTGTCCAATAAACAGAGTAGGAGAGCAACCCAACAACACGAGGAATAATAAGATACATACAGAAACAGAGACATAAAAAAATGGTTGAAGAAGAAGAAGAAGCAAAAGAAAATAAAAGTGAAAATGTAAAAATGGGTACCTTGTGATCGAGTACTAAATGTACAGAAATCGGTACAGAAGGGAAATCAGACGCAGAAGAGAAGAAGGGTGTGAGGATAAAAGATATGCGAAGGAAACTGGGAGATATTTGATCTTAATTTCATCAGACGAGGCAGATAATTGCAGATTGATCAACCTTAAATAAACGAAGTCTCTACTTCCTTGCCCTCTGTTTTGCTTAGCTGTCTGTCTCTCTTTCCGTTTTTGTCTATGTTACTCTTTCTTCTTTTTTTTTTTTTAGGAAAATACAAAACAAAGCCCCAATATTTCAAGTATTTACCATTCAAGCTCTCATTTTTTTTATCAATATATTTTTAAAATAAATTCTTATTCTATATAAATTTAAGCTTTTTTTATTTTTTATAATTTTAATGTCTTATTGCAGTATTTGGTATCATTTTGTTACGATATTTTATTTTCATCATCTTGTTGGAGTATTTTTATATATAGTGATTCAGATAGATAAAATATATTCGATCCAATAAAGATAACAAATCAGATTATGATTATTAATATATCGAAGAACTAGAGTTATTAACTATAATATTATTAAATTTAAAAATTTTAAAGTGATTTATTATTTTATTAATCTAAATAAATTAATAAAATTATTTTTCTTACTTTAATTTTCGAGTTTGGTGGCGAAAAGGAGAAAATTTAATCTAGAAAAAAAATGTCATTATTTTGACTTTTTGTTTTTTGTTAAGAAAATGTCCACCGCCATTATTTATTGACACTTGCGCCAATCATGGGAAAATACTTGCTACGCATCAGTCTGCCAAACTCACGTATATACAATTCACACAATAAATAAAAGTTTTTTAGTTTTGAATTTTTATGTTAAATAGATATTATTTATGAATTTTAATTTTTAAAAAAATATTTAACATTTTTCAACTATCTATAAAACATTAATTATTTTATTATGTAAAGAGCTCTCTTTTCATATACAACAACCGGTTATAATTAATTTATGTGAGAGAAGTATAATATTTTATCTATATTTATTGTGCAAACACTATAAACTTAGGAATAGATATTAAATTTAGCATGAAAAGTAATTCACAAATATTAAAATTGTATATGCACCATTAGTGTTGCCTCTTGTTTTAGAATTTTTTTTTTTTTTATCTTGGGTGAGAACTGAGAACCTTGTTTAAGTAACTATTCTTGAATCTTAAATATTAACAATATTAAATTCTTATAATTATTATAGAATTAATTAAGATTATTAATTTTTTTTTATTTAAGGGTTGAAAGCATAGTATTTACAAATGGATAAATAATTAATGTAGTAACTATTAAAACATATATATATGTTAAACAGAATGAGTATATCATTAAAACAAAGCAAAATACATTTTTTGTATATAAATTTTATTTTTGGAAAAAAAAAAGATTCACCGACATATAATGCTGCTCATGACTTTATTCTTTGCTTGGGAATGAATACACATGAGATTAAATACTTTATTCTTATTATTTATTTATTTATTTAAAGAATAGAAGTCATAAATGATTAAGATAACCATTTCTGAGACTTAGCAATTAATCACTCTGTCTCTTAGTTGTTTATATTTATATTTTATTATTAATTTCACATTATATTATATCAACTTTAGAGAAAAAAAAAATTCCACAGATGGCTGGTTCAAAAACTGTTCAAGTCAACTTGCCCACTGGGTTATAAAAATTTCAACTCCAACACTATTTTATTTATTAAAATAAATAAAATGCTAAAATAATAATAATAATATTATGTTTGTTAAAATGAAACTGATTGGGAAAATAGAAAAGGAAATCTTATCTCATTATATGTAATACTATAACTAAAAATTGACAAGTTAACAAAATAATTACCAAATGGAGCAAATAAATTGACAAAGAGTGTTAGTTATCATATCAATATAGAGAGAGAATAATAAAAAATGAAAGAGGTCACATGGTTTAAGGGACCCACAAATGTGGTATTCAATTATTATTATTTAATAATA
>CATIWF010091364.1:0-10597 GCA_949630135.1 Balakata baccata | reverse complement strand
AAATGTCAATGATAGTCTCATCATAGCAATGGTGCATGTATCCTTAGACTTGAGGTACTCAAGGATATCTTGGATACTGATTCTGTGCTTTGACTCCATTCCTTGTTACCTCATAGAGGTCGCTCATAGGATGGTGATTGGGCAGCACGCCGATGCCCCAAATCACCTATAAAATGGCCTAAATTGGCCATGCACTATTCATGCCTCTTCATTTTCTCCTCCTCTCAATTTTGATCTACTTTTCTGATTTTCTTTTGAATCTAAAAGACCCCAAAAGACAAAAAATAGACAAGGAAAAATTTTTGGGAGAAGAAAAAATTTTGGAGACAACAAAAAAATTAAAGAGTTTAATTTTCTTCTCATATGAAAATATACCATTGCTAGCACTTTGACGTATGTTCAAGCCATCTCCCTAGTGGTTTCATCCTCTCATTTTCACGTGGATATTGTTAGAGACAATCCAAGATTGGATTGTTGTGGTTTGCTACAACCCAACAAGCTGAGATGTTGAAGAAAAATCAAGAAATTATAAAGGTATAAATTCTGAATTTTCTTTAGTTTTAATTGGCACATGTAAAATCCTTTGATTTGGGTTTTGAAAATTTTTATTTTCCGCTGCGTTATATGTATATGATACATGATCAAAACCCTTCACATTCAGTACTAGAAACACGACAATACTTACACTTAGTTTATCACTTTAAGAAAAGCTAATATTGTTTTTTGATGATTTTACAAACATCTGCACTATGTCAACTTGTTAACCGTATGGGTGAAAAGGTCATAGTGACGAGGGATATGATTCATCCATGCCCAGTAGGTACTTTGCTGCACCACAGACCATTATTGCCTGATTATATGATGGTGTTTATGGATCTCCCATTTCTTGAATACACAGAAGAAAAACTTCACGTGCCTAAAGATGAGCTTCATACAGTAGGACAAACACATGGGAATTTTATGCAATGGCCATAAGATCTTATGGTCCTTGGAGAGGTATCATTGAATAATTCTTCATATCTTTAAATAAAACAAATAGTTTTACATCTTAATTTTCATTTTTATGTCATAACATTGTAATAATATATTATTTATTGATAGGAAAAATTGTAATAATATATTATTAATTGATAGGAAAAAAATCTCAACCATCAAAGATGGCACTAGTGAATATACAAGGCAGCAGTTTTACAAAAGAATCAGCTACAAAGCAACATTTGCCTTTGGTTGATGACAAAATTTTGTCAAGTTTGAGTAGTCGCATGCTTAACATGCATGACTTGGTTGCCAGTTTGGATGTTGGGTACATGTATGATATTTCTCTTCCAACACGAATTATTTTGGTATCCTCCAAATATGACAGGCAACTCATGACTGATCTAAAAGACATGGCTCAACTCCTTGCTATGGATATGCTCGATATCTCGGTCATTTGCATTTTTATGCTTATTTGTAAGATTGAATTACTATATTCGAAGGTATTTTGTGATTCATACATGTAGGTACCTTCATAGTTTATGCATTCAATTCTTTGCATCAATCGGTTTTTTCTGTCCAAATATGCTACATTTGATAGTAAAGGAGACCAAAATGGTGCATAATTATATAGCAGAGGATATAAGAGCACAGCAGGACAAAAAGTTCATTTTGTTGCCATACATTAAGAAATAAGAAAACATTTGCATTCATCTATGTTTGCTTTATATTTAATTCTGACATTTTTATTAATTTAAAAATATTTATATATCTATAGTCAACATTGGATGTTGATTGTGTTCTGCTTTGAACATGTGAGATTTTTTTCATGGATCCTCTCAACAAAACTAGTAGATAAATATGTGTGAGAAAACCCCTTAACATGTAAGTTATAATACTAGCTAATAGCTTAAATATTTTTTGTTCAATTTTCAATATATTTAGTGCCTGTTTTGATATAGACTTATTTTCTGGGGTACAGAGACTATACCGCATGGGAGTTGGGAAAGATCGAGTCAACCAACTATCTTGGGATTTCATTACTATAAGAATTTTATTATTCCTATTTACTAGTTAGAATGAACCCTTTTTTAAAGAATTTGATTAATAATACTTTATTTGTTTTTTCTTTGTTGTTTTTTCTAAGTGTCATAGACAAGAAGGGAATGTTGAATGTGGATACTATGTAATGAGATATATGTATGAATTGTGACCCATCATAGCACAGATAATACATTGGAGAAGGTATATGATATTTTTTATACTTGCCATGCAATTTATTTCAAATCATGATAGCTAGCTATTATAATTCTTATTATGCTTTCAATTTTGTGTTTGATTTATCTTATAAGCTTTTGTAACACCTTATACCTATGGCTATCACTTATACTTATATCATATTATCATATATTTCATAGAATAAGATATAGTCCTATTTATAATGAGGAATAATTTCTTTTTTTTTTAATCATATATCATATATGTTAACAATTCAGATACTATGTTGAATTATTTCAGTTAGAAAGGTTAAGGCCAAATACATATTTGCACATCATTACATATTTACTAATTTATACATATACAGCTATACAACCCAAAATATAAATGTCATGTTCCTATACATATGTGCAATGAAAGGAGAGAGATTGGTGAGGCTTGGCCGGTGACCTGTGTTCCATATCTTCTATACAAAATACACCTCTAAAATGAGCTAATCACTCGACTCTGCCTGAAAATAATGCAATTTGATGAGTTGCAACTCAATGAGAATAATTATCAAAAGCTTTCTAAAGTACCAAGCCAATCACTATTACAAGTAATAATCGTCATTCCTACACATTTTACATGTCATTCTATTTATTAATATCATATGAATATAAATAATATTAATGCATGTAAACATTTCATTTGCTTATGCTTATGTCATTTTCTTATTGTTGTGACCAGGCTAAACAGACACTATCCCGGGTTTCCATGTGAACATTTGCATTTGCTAGTTAGCTTGATCATTTGTAAAGGCATTTTCTTTTGCTTTTGAACATTTGTTTGGGCCATAGGCCTCTTCTTTTGCTTTTCAATGCTATTTAGCTAGTCATAATGCCTTTTAAGTCCATATGCATATGCATTTGCAACAATCATTACACATTTCAGTCAACTTTTGCCTTATACAAAGAAAACGTATACATGTAATCCAAACATGTACTTTACATCCAATACAGTCTCATTGGCCATATCATAGCAATCATGTAATTTAAATAAAGCAAATCAAGTCACATTACACGCAGCACGTAATAATCACATTACACGTAACACGTACCAAAGAATTCATTTGATAATTAAACTCACCTTTTCTTTTGCTACTAAATCTCTAACTTACTGTCTTTCACTTCCTTGAGGCTCTCCAATATGCTGTGGACCTAATTGAATGTATACTTGGTCAATTGGTAGTTACATAAACTTAGTGAAACTTAAACAAACTGAAATATGCATTTTAAGGACCACTAACTAGGATTCGGTCTAAAGGCAGTGCGACCTTCATGTGTTCATTAGCTTATAACTTTTTCTATACTAGTCCAATTTGTATGATTCTTATTTCTAATTAAAGCTAACATGTAGTGCTACAACATATCTAAGTTTCATAACAATTGGACCATTTTGAAATATTTTATGCAATTTATAAGCATGTTCTATTCTTTGCCCTATTTTTTACCATAAGCAGTTTTGAGCCACCGATTTTGCTTTTTCATATCTTACAACGTGTAAGTCATATTTTAATAAAACCTTATACACATAGATATGTCAAAATGGAACATTTTTCATGCTGACAACTTTCATCCATTCTGCTTCTAAGGTCCTCATATGGTAGGGTAATTGTGACTGGTCAGAAACAAGGCTGACATCCGGACTAGTCTGACTTGTAAAGGCTATAACTCACAATATACATAACATATTGAGGTGAAATTTGTGCCAAAATTTAGCTAAAACCTATAGCTATAAGTTTTGACCATTTACAAACCATGTTTATAAGGAGTTCAAAATTGGCAAACAACTGACTGGATCTACCCAGGATATTAAGCTAGCAGCTCAAATATGGAATAGGCATGACTCTCTTGCCTATAACTCAACATCCGCCCATAATCTGGTCCTAAAATTTGGTATGCACTAGATAACACATATATCTACAACTTTCATGTTCTGAGTTTCCTCAAATATCGACTCTATCAGATAGAAACAGAATTAAAACAGTAGATGATTCAGGTAGGTTCCTCAATGGAACCAATTCCAGTCCAATACCAATATCTTTCCACAGACACCAAACATGCAAAACCATTTATATAGCCTTAAACCTAAGACATAAAGCTACAAGTTTGGTGTTTTGTGCTTCTTCAGAATCAGCCTTTAACATGAAGAAAACGGGACCCTAATTTTCTGTCATCAAAACAGAATTCAAGCAGCTTACCCATGGAAATCATGTAGTTTGCACTTCCTAAATCATTTTCTATTAACCATAAATTAAAACTAGCAATTTATGGAGACAAACTAACCTTTAGATGACCTTGTTCCTGGTCTTTTTTCTCGAAAAATTTGGGAGAAAGAATGAAGAAGAGATGAAGGAAGAAGATGGTCTGGAAGATAAGGTAGCAGCCCTATTTGACTTAGCCAATTTTTTTTTTCCTATTCGAATTTTTTTTCTGATTTCTTTTTTTTTCTAATATTTTTAAATAATTTAAATAAATAATAAATAATTATTTTAATTAATTAATTATTATTATTATTTTCTCTACATATTTATATGTACCTAATACGAAAAATACTATCTAGTCAAATTGTTTACTTTAATTAATTTCACTATGTCAAATTTCATTTATTTTAAATTTAATCATTTTATTTAATTTTATTTTCAATACCTTGTGTCCTTATTTAAATTATAACTAGACACATACGACTTGATCCTATTGCAATAAACCGACTCATGTCAAGTCTATCTCGTGAATACATCTAGCTAAAATCTCTACGTATGCATGTGTATCATGTGAATGACATTTATAAAACATATATGTTCAAATGAAATGTATGTGATAATGCATGTATGGACGGTTGAGGATGTTACAGCTTTCCTAGACAGACCATATATTAAGGTAAACATAAATGAAATTCGAAAAATATAGTATGATTTTTTTGCTAGTGAATGAATATAAATTTTTTATATCTTAGATTTTGATATTTTGAGAATTGAATTCCTAGATTGAAATTTGTAAATTATATTACAATTGTTCTAAAATGCATGTTGTAATTCAATTTGAATTGTTTCCTTGTGTTTTATAACTTGTGTATAATGACTAGTTGAGCAAGCATTGTTCACTACAAGAAAATGACAATTTAGCGACGGACAAATCCATCCCTAAAAGTCATAAAATCCCTCACTAACTGAATTTAGTGATGGACCACGTCCTTCGCTGAAATGCTCCTCGCCAAAACAATGGTGAAGGACTTAATCTGTCACAAAAAACAGCAAGAGATTAATGATAGATAAGTTATTTGTCAAATATGGACATCCAAATCTCTCGCCTAATTTAGCAACAGAAATAGCAATAGATAAATATATTGCTAGTTTAGCGACCGATTGTGTCCGTTGCTATTTTCTTCTCCGAATTATTTTTAATTATTTATAGGAGACAGAAATAGTTGTCGCTAATCCATCGTTAATATCAAATTAATTGTTTTTTAAAATTTCATATTTCATATTTTAAATAAAAAATAATTGATTTTTAAATTTTGAAATTGAAATCTAATATAATAAATTAAACCTTAAACTCCTCCCAATAGAAAGGAATAACATTATTATGCACATTTTTCTAATCATATCCATTCTCATGAAAATTAAGCAAAAAACTTTTGCTAGTAGTGGATGCTAGTAGTGGATGAAGTAGAAAGCATAACCTATGAAAATACTAGCAAAAAGAATAATGAGGACCAGATATGCAGGCCACGTATCAAATAATCACCACTGATTTATTCCGAAGTAATATCCCATTGACAAGTGTCATACGAGGGAACGAAAAGGGAAGTATTGGAAAAAGCATAAAACTCGTAGTAATAAATCGACTTACAATTTTTTATATGAATCCAATCAATGCCTATGCATCTCTTATAAAAATGTAATCCACGTTCATGAACAAAAAAAAAAAAAAAGGAATATGAATTACTTCGAGATAACTAGGACATGAAGAATTTGAGATAGCTTATGGTGCAGGAAACTATGATTTACTTGAATTTAAAAGAATAAAGCAATGCATCTCAAGAGGAAGAAGCATGAAAAGATCAAATATAACTTCAGGTTCAACAGAATCAGAGAAACGATGAACAAATGAATTTTACACTGGAACAAACAAAAGCAAAATAGAATAAATTTGATACCAATTACTAGAAAATGGTCAAGAATTAGCAGTTACAATAATTCAAGCTGGACAAAGGAAATAAGCAATAATTTGGTAATTTTACCGCAAAAAATCACATAAAAGTACGTGGGTCAATTCTTAAACCGAGAAAAGTAATTCCCTGTTTTTTTTGCCTCTGCAGCATATGATAATGGTGAAATTTATGAAATCCAACCACATTTATCTATGGCTTGAAACCCACCTGACAAAAACAGAAAACCCGCCATGCAAAATGTAAACCAAAAATAATTAATCGTCCTAGGTTCTTAAATATTAAAGGTAGCTAAGTATGCCTCATATTTTAATATACTAAAAAGCAAAGATTTTGACCTTCCACCTACACCACCTTGCCCATTGCCTGATTTTAGATGTCTCTCTCCCAAGTGCAGATAATAAATTCTTTGATTCCACACAAGAAAACACCAAACACCATCATTTGTACACCAACATCCAAACAAAAGATAATCAGACTAAATTATCTCAGATCTGGAGAAAGGAAATATAAAAAGGCGGAGATAGATACTCACAGCAAAAGAAAGGAAAAAGATAGTTTCTTGAATAATAAAATTCATACGTTATGGAGATTTGTTCATATGTCTTGGCTTTGAAGTGAAGGAGATGGCGGGGGTAATTTCAAGGAACCCAGTGTTAGAAACAAATACAAGAAAATAGGAGAATTGTTAATTCAATATTCAAAAAACAGTAGAAAATGGAAAACCAATCTGAGGCATGTGTAGCACACAGTTTCCTTAAGACAAATTCGCCTCCTACACGGGTGTTTAGGATAACTAGCGTTTGTCTCCCAGGATACAACAGATTCCAAGTAGGTGTTGTAGTTGTTGAACACACAACACCTATTTACATTGAACTTTGCTTTGCCACAACCTCTATCACTTGAGAAAAAGAAGGAGAAGAAAGAAAGAAACACTTCTCAAGAACAATCAAAGAATACTCTTTTTCAACCCTTTTTAGATTCAAGCCTAAACCACCTATTTATACTAGATGGAGGAGACAATGGATTAATTGTGATTAATTTCCTTTAAAGGCTGTCAATAATGCCTTTGTAACTCTCAAATAATTGTGAAATTAATCTTTGAAACATCAGAAATTGACATTCCAAAAGACATGAAGCTCAAAGGTTCATTCTGAAATAGAATCCAAACGGGCGTATGGATCCACACGACCGTGTGGATCTGCCTTACTCTCCTGTAGGCACAACGACACAACCGTGTGGATTCACATGGGCGTGTCAGTGGCCTAGCCGTGTGGATCCACACAGGCGTGGCAGAATGCCAACCGTGTGGATCAACACGAGAGTGTTACCAAATTTTCCAGAAATAAAAAAATAATTTGAAAATATTGGGCTTGTTCAGGACCACGAGATTTTGGGCCGACATTCGTGTACGCAGGTCGTGCACCCACACATTGGCCCATCCCGACCCATGGATTTGCACCCCTCCTGTGCCTGAGCGCGCAAGAGAGAGCCTTCCATTTTACTTTTCTTACCCATGTAAGAATGCATCTCTATATATAAATACAAGTCCAACTTCAATTCTTAGTGATGTGGGACAAACTCCCACTCACTTTTCACCTTTAAATCTCCTTATCAAGGAGCTTACTTTGAGCTTCAATTTCTATTCACACATTTTCCATTTTGAGCATATGAATACATTAATTCATAGTCCTCATGTTAAGGAACATATATCTGGGTCTTTCTCCTAAAACCAAGTTGTGGGACCCACCCGAATAATCTTCTCAAAATGGCTCATAATCACAATTTTTTCCAACACCTTCAAATGATTTTGAAGGTATTTTAGTCTGTCAAATCCAAATTGCTTCATGTTAGCTATATCAAAATGTATTTTTGCAATGCAAATCTCCCACCAAAACCAAATAAAGGAGGTTCTAAAGCAAAATTATGACCTTTTACATTTTTGTGTAAATGTTAAATCCAGCAATCTAGATGTAATAATTGTTTAACTTGAATGAAAAGACCTGTAATGGCAAAATGAATAAAAAGGGTTGTATCTGCAGGAAATAAGGGATTTAATTACGAATTATTTTTACAATATTTCCCTTTTGCTCTTTATTTCCTTTTGTATTTTTGATTTACTTCCTATTGTATTGCTACTTTTCCTTTGAAATAAAATAAGTAGAAGAGAGTACAATTTCTCTCTATTTCTCCAACATGGTATTAGAGCTGGGCTCGATTATCATTGTTCTATAATTTTAGACAGTTTCTTTTTAGGATTTTTATACTCATTCTTCTAGAGAGAGTTCACTCTCACCACCCACACAAGGACAAATGGCAGCCACCGATCGTCTGTCCGTCGAAATCTAGTAGCCAAAAACAACCACACGTGACTTCATTCGCCGATCGAAATTTCTGCCGATGGCGAGCAACAATCACTGGAAAATAGCTCTGATTGGTTCTACCAGCAGATATTCAACTAAATCAGGAGAAACCATTTCCAATATGAACTCTAATTCATTCAACAGCCCAATAGAAAGATCCAACAATTCTCTTCAACTAAATATCCACCGGCTCAACGGCAAAAATTATGTAGAGTGGTCTCAAATTGTTCGTCTAATTCTAGAAGGCAAAGGGAAGCTTGGTTATCGAATAGGAGAAGTACCAAAACCTGCAGACAGAAATCCAGCTCTCAAGGCCTAGAAATCAGAGAATTCATTTATTATAGCATGGTTGGTGAATTCAATGGAACTTGCAATTGGCAAGTCGTTTGTGTTTTTGCCCACAGCCAAGGATGTTTGGGAAGCAGTTAAAGATATATATTCAGATATGAAAAATTCTTCTCAGATTTTTGAATTAAAATCCAAACTTTGGCATGCAAAGCAAGGTGATCATGATGTAACTTCCTATTATAATGAATTAATGACTTTGTGGCAGGAATTAGACCTATGTTATGATGATGTATGGGAATGCATAATGATAGTGCAAGGTTTATGAAGCGACAAAAGAACGATCGTGTCTTCATGTTCTTGGCCGGACTAAATAAAGAGTTAGATGGGGTAAGGGTTAGAATTCTAGATATGGGACAGAATTAAGAGGTTATAAGAGAAGAAGCACAACAGAGTGTGATGTTAAAAAATAAATCTACTTCTATCACCAATTCCTCAGACATGGATAGCTCTGCATTAGTAACCCAGAGGTTTCAGGATCAAGGGAAAAATGATGGTAAGCGACCATGGTGTGATCATTGCAAAAAACCATGGCATACACGTGAAACATGTTGGGAAATTCATGGCAAGCCCAAAAACATGAAAAGAAGTTTGGTGGAGGAGGGCATGCACTTCAAGCTAATGTCTTGAATAAAGACCAACAATCTTCTTCAAATTTGTTTCCTTTTACCAAGGAACAGATAGACCAACTATATACGCTTCTCAAGTCTCAAAAAACTCCTTGTTCCTTAGCTCATAAAGGCAACTATTTACAAACTGCTCTTATCATTGTCAACTTAGATCATGCTTAGATCATTGATTCAGGAGCAACTGACCATATGACTGGATTGTCAAATTTTTTCTCTTCATATAGTCCTTGTGCAGGCAATCAAAAAATTAAAATTTCAAATGGCTCTCTTTCAGCCATTGCAAGAAAAAGGTTCTATTGTAGTGTTTCAATCACTTACTCTTCATGATGTTTTTCATGTTCTCAAACTCTCTTGTAATCTACTATCTGTTTATAAACTAGCTCGTAATCAAAATTGTCAAGCTAATTTCTTTCCCACTCATTGTGTTTTTCAGGATTTGACATCTGGGAGAATGATTGGTTGTGCCAAACTAAGTGAAGGACTCTACTGCTTTGATAATGGATCTGAAGCAGTAAGACAATGCCACCAAATAAGTACCTGTTATGAATCCATTTCTATCTCTAATAATACTGTTATGTTATGGCATTTTAGATTAGGTCATCCCAATTTTAAATACTTGAAGCATTTGTTTCCTAAGTTATTTGGTAATAAAGATCATTCTTTGTTTTATTGTTGTTACATAATATAATATAATATCCTAATTAGATAATCTCCTAATTAGTGGTAGTAAATATCCTAATTAGTATAGTTGATTCCCAATTAGTGGTTGTAAATATCCTAATTAGTATAGTATCCTAATTAGTATAGTTGCCTTATTAGCATTCCATCTTTGTATATAAATATGTAAAGCTTGTA
>CATIWF010091355.1:0-18428 GCA_949630135.1 Balakata baccata | reverse complement strand
GAATTTGAGAGAAAATTTGAAGAAAAACGAAGGAGAGAAGAAGGAGAACTATGGCTAGAAGGGATAAGGCAGCAACCCTCTTTGACTTAGCCATTTTATCCCATTTCAATTTTTCTGATTTCTCTCTCTCTCTCTTTTTTTTAACTTTTCTGATATTTTTAAATAAATTTAAATAAATAAATAATAATAAATTAATTTATTATTATTATTATGATTATTATTATTATTATTATTATTATTTTCTCTACATATTTTCATGTACCTAGTACCAAAAATACTATCTAGTCAAATTGTCTACTTTAATTAATTTCACTATACCAAATTTCATTTGTTTCAAATTTAATTCTTTTATTTAATTTCATTTTCGTTATCTTGTGTCCTTATTTAAATTATAACTAGACACGTACGACTTGTTCCTATTGCGATAAACCAACCCATGTCAAGTCTATCTTGTGAATACGTTCACGCCAAAATTCCTACGTATGCATGTGTTTCATGTGAATGACATTTATAAAACATATATGTTCAAATGAAATGCGTGTCATAATGCATGTGGGAAAGTTAAGGGTGTTACAATGGGTGCATAGTATAAATTGTGTTGTGTGTTTCTTTCAGAATGGTATGCTTCAACTCACTGACATTTGGCACATACAATCTTCCTATATAGATTATACACCCATCTTGTTCAATTATATATTCGGGTCTCTTCCTCTTTTTTACAGCCTCAACTATTGACATTAACTTCTGATCTTGCTTTTAGGCTTGTCTCACCTATTGTCCCAAAGTAGGTTGGCCTTTTAATTCTGTAAGAGTTTTTCTACTTAGTGCATCAGCTATAACATTTGCTTTACCTGGTTGATGGTCAATAATGCAATTGTAGTCCTTAATCAACTCTAACCAATGCCTTTGTCTTAAATTCAATTCCTTCTGTATGGGTAGATATTTGAGAATTTTGTGATCTGTGTAAATATAACATTTTTCACCATATAAATAGTGTCACCATATTTTCAAAGCAAACATTATAGCTGCCAATTCTAGATCATGTGTAGGGTAATTCATTTCATAAGGCTTCAACTGCCTGGATGCATAAGCAACTACTTTACCCTTTTACATCAATACACAGTTGAGCCCATTAAGTGAGGCATCACTGTATATAACAAAATCTTTCCCTAGTGTAGGCTAAGTTAAAACAGGCGCTTCGGTCAACATGGCTTCCAATTTATCAAAACTTGCCTGGCACCGATTTGTCCATTCAAACTTGGATTCCTTTCTGAGCAATATCGTAATTGGTGCAGCTAAGCTAGAAAATCCCTTCATAAACCTTCTATAGTAACCTGCTAATCCGAGGAATTCCTTCAGTTGACACAATGTGTCCCAATAATCCCACTTTTTCCAACTAGAACTCACATTTTGATAACTTTGAATAGAGTTAGTTCTCCTTCAAAGTCTGAAGCACTACTCTGAGGTGCTTATCATGCTCCACTTTATTATTTGAATACACCAAAATATCATCAATGAAAACTACAACAAATTGATCCAGGTAAGGCTTAAAGATCTTATTCATCATGTTTATAAAAGCAATTAGTGCATTGGTTAAGCCAAAAGGCATCACCAGAAATTCAAAGTGGCCATACCGGGTCCTAAAATCTATCTTGGGAATATCTTACTCCTTAACTCTCTGTTCATAATACCCAGATCTGAGATCAATTTTAGAAAATTCTCCTGCTCCCTTTAGTTGATCAAATAAATCATCAATTCTAGGAAAATGATATTTATTCTTGATTGTCACCTTATTCAACTATCGATAATCAATACACAGTCGAAGAGTGCCATCTTTCTTTTTCACAAACAATACCAGAGCACCCAATGGCGACACACTAGTTCTTATGAATCCTTTGTCTAGCAACTCCTGCAATTGAGCTTTTAACTCTTTCAATTCAACATGTGTCATTATGTATGGAGTAATAAATATCGGAGCTGTACCAGGAATCACATCAATAGCAAATTCTACCTCCCTAACTTGTCGTAAACCTAGTAATTCAACAGAAAATACATATGGAAACTCACACACTATAGGAATGTCTTTTAGCTCCAGGCTCCCTTTCCTGGTATCTATCACATGGGCGAAATATGCCTCATACCCTTTTCTGATATATTTTTGGGCTTTTAGTGCAGAAATGACATTAGTCAAACATGTTTGACCTTCACCTCTAATGATAAGGTCATCCTGCTCGGGAACTTTAAGTATTACTTTTCTGGATCGATAGTTGACTATAGCTCCATGCTTTGTCAACTAATCTATACCCAGAATAGCATCAAATTCATAAAAAGGCAATTCTATTAAATCTGCTACAAACTCTCTACCCTGAACCGTTATAAGACTCTATCTATATATCTGATCACTTTCACACACTGTCCTAGTGGATTGATCACAACTATTTCATAATCTAAGACCTTAGGTGTGATATTTCCTTGTCTAAGTACAAATGTGCTTATGTATGAATGTGTCGAACCAGGATTTATCAATGCATGTAAGTAAGAGCCAAATAAAGAAAATTTACCAGCTATAATGCTTGCCACATCCTGGTCCTCATGAGCTCTCATTGCATATGCTTGAGCTGGAACTATGTTACCCTAAACTCTGACAACTATCTCTGATGCACCATAGCTCTATCCTGTACGGCCTCTACGACCACCTCTAAACTGGCCTCGACCTCTACCATGGCTCTGTACTGGTGCTGAACTACCTGCACTGAGGCTGAGACAATATTTTTTCGTATGATCAGTGGCCCCACATCTCATACATGCTCCAGTCAGCCACCAACACTCTCTTGAATGAGATCTACCACAGTGCTGGCATACTGCAAGAGCTGACCTAAACCCTGATGCGGGTGAACTGGCAGATGATGCTATAGGTCCAAACTATTGCCCTCATCTACCAGAAAACATTTGTCTCGCAACCCATGACTGAAATGGTCTATGTACTGTCTACCATCTCCTACTAGATGTTTGAGCCATACCAACTGTTGACTTCTTATAAGACTCTTCTATCTTCATCTTTTTCCTTGTTTCCATACTAAGAGCTAAAGATACCAATGTAGCAAAATTTGTATATTGATGAGAGGCAACCAAATAACCAATATCATCATTGAGGTCATCCTCAAACTTATGACATTTATCTACCTCATCCTCAATAATTCCTTATGCATATCTACTCAAATTGATAAACTCTTTTTCATAATCAGCCACTGACATACTCCCTTATTTCAAATTCAGGAATTCTCTCTTTTTTCTATCAACATAAACTCGTGGCACATATTTCTTCTTAAATTCTACCATGAAGAAATCCCATGTTAGAGGATTTGGAGTATGAGCTTTCACTAATACTAATTTCCACCACTGATAGGCATGCTCCCGAAGAAGGGACACTGCATATCTAGCCTTGTGCCCCACAGGGCACTGGAGATCCTCAAAAATCTGCTCTATTTATTCTAACTAGAATTCTACTACTGACAGGTCATCCTCTGTCCTGCCCATAAAATTTGTAGCTCCATATTCCTCAATCTTTCAATCTGATTTTGGCTGAGGTGGAGGAAGTGGTGAAGGAGGTGGAGGGGGTGAAGCTGCTAGCAAAACGGCTTGTACGATCCGCTGCAACATACTAGCCATCTGCTGCATAAAGGGTGTCTGACCTTGGTCAACCTATTCTTCAGCATGCTGTGGTACTAACTGATGTTGCCTGTCTGTGAGTACTCGAGTAAGCTATATTGTCACTCTCTTCTTCTACCTCATGCCTCCGTCGTGATTCGGAATCCATAATGACTTATTTTGTCAGAAGAAGGGTTCCTTATCAGAAGAAGGGTTCCTTATCAGAATAAAACAGCTTTAAAAAATGTATATGCATGAATTATGCATCTAATTCCCATACCAACTAGGCAAGAACCTTTAACCTATGCTCTAATACCAAAAATTTTAACATTTCTTTACCTTACATTTGATTAGTAAAGTAAATGGACATTACTTGTTTATCTGTCTTAAACAATCTACCAGATTAAAATACTTATATTTTTTTCTTTTTTTATTATTATTATTATTATTATATCTTTTTTTTCATACCTATAACCATTTAATTGGTTAATAAATGTATACTATAAAAAAATTACTTCATATCTTGATATAAAACATATATTTTTACACTAGAATTTCTATTTATTATTATACTTATATGTCCCACTACATACACTACATGAGAAAATCTTAATAATATATTACAATACTTTTTCAAAATATACCAAAATAAATTTGGAACTTTTAGTTGCTGTCCGTCTAGATTTTCTTCTTCTTCTGACAATTAATCTAATGTTCCAGATATTTTATTCTTAAGCGAGGAAAATTTACCTTCGCTAAGCTAATAACTTAGTGATGCTTCATAGGATAAAAATCATACATATGATGCATTTATAAATTTTATACAAGCCACAATATAATACCAATATCACAAACAATATTTCACATGTATTCACTATTAAATATGTCATATAATTTAACTTGTAAAAATGCAATCTCATACTTTCATTATCTTTATTTATAACATTTTCTTTTTATTATTTTTAGTCAAGACCTAACACATGTGTTTGAACTTATTAGTAGGAATATAGGAATTTGTTATTTTTGGCCTTTTTATAATATTGTCATTCCCGGCACTTGAATTTGTTGCCATTACCAGCTTTTTTTTTTAGATATTGTCATTTCCGGCTTTTATTATTTTTATAACGTGCGTTTCTTTTTTCCTTTATTGGCATGTCAACTTATTCTCTATTCTAGTTCAAGCCTAGGTGTGTTTGGGTTTCGACATAATTATTACCATTACCAGATCATTGACATTATATATACACTTATGAATATGGGATGCCTATATAAACAATTGAATATCAAATAGCCAACAATTATTACATGTAAAATATGCCATATAATTTAAAAAAATACCACAAAATAAACTTTCTCATTCATGGCAGATTCAGGCTCTAGTTTTGTAACCCTATTTCAGCCAATTTACAATCATAATCTGACTTTGCAACCTTCTAGGATTTCATGCCTTATTGTCTTAGCTTTAAAATGCAAGAAAAATCACAACAATCCGAGTTTTCTACTAAACATTATGGTCAAAATACTGGGTAGTATTCCAACACTTTTTACCCAGCATTTTCATGGTATTCTTATATCCAAGCTTTTGTGACCGAATTTTAACCTAGATACACGCTGAATTTCAATTCATAACATTTTTAGATCTATATCTTAGCTACCATTTCCATTTCGTTTTAGAACAATCCAACCTATATGGACTAAGTTATAGTTAATTTAATTAGGACTACTCCAATGTAAGTGCAACAGGACACTTGTAGAGTTCATTACAATTCAATTATTTCAATAACTTAATTCATTCATATCATATCCAAAATTTCCATATCACATCACCATGCATAAAACTCAACATTTCACATTACTTTACTACACAATTATATTGGCAACTAGTTTTCATACAAGGCATTTTCCAAGTCACATGCAAGCATATATTTCATACAAACTTCACATTTTATGGCATGCACAATTTTTAACCAAGAAGCACTTACCTATACAGCCCTAAATTCTTCTCTTTTCCTTTTTTTTTCTTGTCTTGCTAGGTAGCTTTTCCCTTGCCTTTATCTATTGGTGGCTACTTATTTGGTCTTAACAAAAAAAAACAATATGTCACTAAATGACACATTCAACCATTGTTTATGCATGAACATTAAGTAATGATCCTAATGCTCCTTTACTTTTTTCCATAACTTCATTTCTTCTTCTCTTTACCTTATTTAAGTTGATATTAACTTAATGTCATTCCCTCCATTTAGGATAACCAAAACAACTCCATCCATTCCAAGTCTTTTTCCAAAATATTCAACATCAACTAGTCATATACCCAACATCAACACTTCTAATCATCTTCCCAAACATATCCCCATTATAGTGCAGCCCCTTCCTCTTCATTTTAGGTTATGTTTCGTTTGTTTACAAGTCACAAAATCAACCTTCATGGTCATCTAAACTAAATTCCAACACAATTCAACTCAATCCTACACTTCTTCCCCTTCCAACACAACATCAACACAAGTTCACAACTTCAAGCAAAACCCTAATCTAACACTTCCAATCATACCAATCAACCACAAGGAATTTAAATACATGGAATAAGGTTGGATTTGAGAAGAAGAAACTCACCTTGATGATTCTCTTGTAGTGGCCAAATTTCTCCAAATTTCTTCTTTCTTTATCACCCTAACTCACTTTTATGGTAGAATTTCTGCAATTTTTTTTATTCTCTCTAACTAACCCTTTTTTTCCACTCTTTAAAGAGCTTAAAAGACATCAAAATGGAGGATTTGGGGAGGGTTTGGTTGGCCAAAAGGGAGAAGAGAAGAAGATGATGATGACTTTTTAGATAAGTAAAGAAAATGACATCAATTTTGACTTTTATACTAAGTTTAGGGTTTGTGGATCCCACTAATTAGTTTAATCTCTCTTCCTATTGGTTCATTAAATTAATTAATCTTGATTAAAATTTAATTATGGAAAATTCTACTTGTACCAAAAATTTTCTATTTCTTACACATTTTCCCCCAATAATTTCGATAATACTGTTTTTGTCCACAAATTTCCTAATTCTTTCACCAATCTTTTAATTCCATATTATTAATATCCCTACTTATTTTCCCTCATAATTTATCATTTTTTCATGGGTCCAAATTTAGACTCTGACCGAACCGGCACGCCCGACTACGGTCACGCGCAATCAGAGCCTAAATCGCTGGATGTTACATAATCAAAGAGTTTATTTTCTCACAATATGTGGATGATTCATGTGTTTTCAAGATGGTTAGTGGAAATGCCATTTTGTTCCTAGTGAAGTATGTGGAAGACATACTATAAGTAGGAAATAATCTCTTATTTCTAAGTTAGTCAATTTGTTACTCTAAAATAATTCTCCAAGAAAAATTTTAAAAGTAAACTGCCAAAATGGGATTAAGATCTATAGATATAGATCTAAGACGTTACTCATTCTTTCTTAGTCTACATAGCTAAGATGCTAAAGTGGTTAGCATGAAGTAGTCTATAAGAGAATCTATTCCTATGATCGATAGGATTACCCTCTCTAAGTCTTTATGTCTAAAGACATAAGACAAATAGACTAGCATTAAATAGATTCTATAAGCCTGGGCTATTGGATTCATTATGTACTATGTTGTGTACTAGGCCTAATGGATATCATGCTATGAACGATATGAGTGGATATCAATATGATCCCGTCAAGGGTTTATGGATGACTGTCAAGAACATCCTTAAATACTTGAGAAGGATTGAGGATGTATTCTTGATTTAAGAAAATAGTAAGCTTAAGGTAAGCAGGATTATAGATGCAAGCATCCAATTCGACAAGGATAACTCAAAATTCTAGTCGTGCTATGCAAGTATTCTAGCAGGATTGTCTAGTCAATTGGAAAAGTTCCAAACAGATGATGACTGATGATTCCACAGCTGAAAGTACATTACAGCTTCCAAGACAGCTGAGGAAGCGGTTTGAAAAGGGAATTCATCACAAGTTAGAAGTGATTCCTATTATTGTAAATCCAATATAATTGGAACAGTAATAGAACCACTGGATATGTAAAGGAATTATGGTCTCATCAAAAGGTCCAAACATGTACTCAATCTTATCAATTGATTTTAGAAATCAATTGTAGAAGTGATGTAATGAGAGAGAGAGTTCCATTAATCAAAAAATATATGATCAAGTCACTAGAACAAAATCCTAAAAGGAATATGATAGTCGTATCCTCGCCTATAGTATAATGTACAATGGCGATTGGCTTTAGTGTGGGAGATTGTTAGATATATACCCAAAAGGCAATCGAGGCACTTAGTGTATACATTCATAATACATTCATAAAGGCATTTTTTTCATTATATTAGTATTCATTTGCATATGAATTGATATAGATCTTAAAATGATTAATGAAAGTCCATGATATGAAACATAGCATAAAGGAAATCATGATGCGATCATGATAATGAGATTTCTATCATGTTTAATTATGTTAGTATCTAAATTATCCCTAGTCATAGGATCAACAAGATGAGATATTGTTGATCCGAATAGACCAGCACATGTTATACTCCCTTATTGGATCAAGCAGTAGATCTCATAAGCTGTGAACATGAGATGTTCAAAGTTAACATGTGGATGCTTACTAAGAGTAGTCAAGTACATTGGATGACCTGATATGAGACGATCATATGAATTATCTATTCAAATATTAATGATAGTCTCATCATAGCAATGGACAAGTATCCTTAGACTTGAGGTACTCAAGGATATCTTGGATACTGATTATGTGTTTTGACTCCATTCTTTGTTGCCTTATAGAAGTCGCTCATAGGGTGGTGATTAGGTACATCTGCAGATATTCAAAGGTAATTGGGTAGCTAACAGAGGATTCACCGCTCCTGATAGAGGGAGAGTATACCAACGGCCTCTTATCAAGATCATTACTCGGGAACCTCTGGCCAAAGTGGAAACATCCTGAAGATGGTTTTCAGTGACATGTCTAATAGAGTAATGAGTCCCAAGGATAAGATCTAATATCACTTGGGCTAGGTGTGATGTAGTCAGTCTAGCAGGAGTTGACATATTGTCCATACTCTGAACCGAGTAGGGGTATAGAATAGTGAAAAGATGAATTGCATAGAAATTATCTACGGAAAGATTCGTAGTCAAACCACTGACTTTCCGGTCAATTGGGGGTCATGATATATTGTTAGATACCGCTCATGACTTGCTTAAATTATTTGATAATTTAAGTGGCCAACATAATCAGGAACCTAATAGGTCACACGTTTTGGATATGTGAAGATCGAGTAAAATGACTTTTGGATGGGATCTAAAATATAAGAGAATTATTTCGAATAAGATCACAATAAAATCGCAGAAAAAAATCACTCGGGAGGGTTAACGAGCTCGCTCGAACCTACTGGCTTGGCAGGCTAGCCAATTGGCCTGCCAGGCGGCGCGCGCAGCAATACACTAATCCCTTTAAATTGGCCAAGTTGGTCATTTTATTCCTCAACTTTTCATTTTCTCTTCTATTCAATTTTGATCTAATTTTCTGATTTTCTTTTGGATATAAAAGACCCTAAAAGACAAAATAAATAAGGAAAAATTTTTGGGAGAAGAAAAATTTTTGGAAACAACAAAAAAAATTAAAGAGTTTAATTTTTCCTCCCAAATGAACATACTTATTGCTAGCACTTTGAGGAATGTTCACATTATCTCCCTAGTGGTTTTATCCTCTTATTTTCTCGTGAATATTGTTAGAGATAATTTAAAATTAAATTATTGTGGTTTGCTATAATCCAACAAGATAAAAAGTTGAAGAACAAATCAAGAAAGTATAAAGGTATAATTTTTTAATTTTTATTTGTTAAGTTAGTTTTAATTGGCACAAGTAGAATCATTTGATTCGGGTTTTGATAATTTTTATATCCGCAACTATTTTGTGTATGAGTTACATGTTCAAAACCCAACAGTTTGTGGATATAAGCTATCACATTTTGTATTATGTATAAACATGCATTTGGGGATTATGAATACAGCTTGTATAATAATAAAGTTTATAATGCATATTTAATATGTGATATATATATATATGAGGTTTTATAGCCATGAACTGAATATGTTGGTAATAAAAGATAAAAGAAAAAGAAAAATACGTATATATGTTAATATAAAAAAAGTTTTTATATGAACCGATATTAAAAGAAAAAGAATATAATTCAATCCAAAATTAAAAAGCATTAGAAAATTCTCAAACAAACAAATTCACATTTAACATCAGATTCAATTCAACAAAAAAATGATATTAACTACTACGATTGTATCAAATATATAATTACAGTAGCATTATTGTAAATTCATCAAATTTAACAATATTTCCAACATAACTACTATAAACACTGATGTCGTTATAGTCTAATACTGTTTTATAGCATTGCAGAGCTTCTTCCACATTAATATTACCTACAAACACTATTGTTGTCGCGATGTCTCATATAGAACAAGAGAGAAAAGGAAAAAAAACAATAAAAAAAAAATTGATTTCGATAAAAATAAAAAATAAAATATATTAATAATTTTGAAAAAAAAATAATTTTCCATAAATTGTGAAAATTCTTCAATTTTATTTAACCTGAAGCATTGTCTTTTCCCACGTTCACACTTTTGTTTTATTTTTTTTTTAAAGGAGAACTAAAAGAAAATTACAATCAATTTCACAAATATGTGAAATTTATTTGTACTAAACATAGACAAAACATAAATTAAATGATGAAAACCCAATGTTAAAAAGTGACTTAAATTTCATGTTTAGTAATTAATTCTCGGGAAAATTATATAAAAAGAAAGTTACAGGCTTTGGAAGATATTATAATTATATCAAATTTTAAAAATATTCTATTTAAATTATATTAACTTTCATTTTGAAACAAATCCAGATTCGGTAGTGCGAAATCAGCCTCAAAATCTAACTGATACTTATATGAATTGACCGAATTGATTAACTAGCACAAACGGGAATTAACTAGCACTGACTATATTAAATATATATAATTATAATGTGATAATTAGACTAGAGTGACAACTATTTAATTCTATTATTTAATCCAGTCATCTTATTTAATCTATATTAGCATCTGTTATTTCATTCGGTCAATTCATATACTCACCAGTCATATTCGTAAATTGATTTTATACTACCAAAAGCTATATTTATTTCAAAAATAAAAATTTATATAATTTGAATAATTGGATATAATTATAAAATAAAAGTTCATAATTTTTTTTATAGTTCGCCTTTAATTATTTTCATTTTAATGAAAAACAGTAAGAATATACACACAATAAAGCAGATGAATTTTACTAACGGTACCTCAATTATATAAATTGTATTAATTCAGTATTTCAAAAATTATTTGTAATATAAAATTACATCATCTTTTATTTTATAACTAAAATAATTTTTAAAAAACTGACTTATTACAATTTGCATAGTTGAGATACTGTTGATAAAATTCAACTTAGAACTTTTCAATTTTCTAAAGTCTTTAAAAATCATAATCTCCTCCTTTCAAAAAAAATAAAAATAATCATAATCTCCTGACATTTTGCAGCTCAAACTTCAAGTATGCTACAGGCCAATGCCAGGATAGAAGGAAAGTGCTTTGAATAGTATTCAAAAAGTTGCCAGTTATGTGTTACAAAGTGCCTCCAGGTCCAGGAAGAGATCTCACAGCCAAATAGAATTCCTTAAGCAGCACTTAGTGAAGGAATTATTATCTATTTTCATTAATAATTTACTGCATTTCCAATAGTTTTACTATTTTTCTATTTATTTATATTTAACAATTTTATATCATCCAATAGTCTTTTTATTTTTTTTCTTACTTATCTCATTCCCTAAAATTTATATTTTACCTCCTCAACACAATATTTTATTATTTATCTTTCATCTTTTTTATTCCTCTTTCTTTTTCTTGTTTCTTACTCTATTTATTTTTTTTCTAAGTTGTTTTTTAATAAAAAATTAAAATGAGAGAAAAAAATATTATTATAATGCATACAATTTTCAAGACAAACTAAAATAGGAAGTAAATTTTTTATAATATTAATTGAGAGTGAAATTGAGAGTATTGTTGATGAATTGCAGGACACTCAACAATCAAATTAACTGCAATCAAGTATAGTTTCAAGAGCAATGACAGATGGATATAGTTTCAATTGAACCGACTCAAGGACAACCAGCCATTTGACGCCCATTAGTACTTCGACATGATTTTCCGAAAGAGTTCCTTGGGTGCTGCCAGAAGAAAATGGACGAGAACTTAAAAATTATTGACAATGCTATGCGAAAATGCCAACGTTTTTTAAGCAAAATATATTAATCTTACCAGGTAACCCAGTGTACTTCTCAAACTGTTTGTATGCCTGCCCAATGAACATCTCTAATCCTGAAACTGTTGCAGCTCCAGACTCTTCTGCTTCTCTCAAGAGCCTGGTTATTTTAGGGGTGTAAACAGCATCGAAGACCAGGGAGTAATATCTCAACACATGCTGCAAAAATAACAAGCCACTTGAAACTGTTATTTTGAATGAATTTAGAGCATATTCCCAAAGCTTAGTATATTTACACAGAGATACATTAGTGAACTACTCAGACACAAAATAATGGAGCAGAAGCACTGGTCCCGAAGTCTCAGCTTGCAGTAGGGCAAGTGCTGAAATACACAGTTCCATTTCAAATATCCATTTCCACATACAGTTTGATTTCAGTTATTCTAACCATGCTGTTAGAACATACAAGACATTCAGTCCTTGTTCTATTTTTCTTTCCTTGTGGATCATGAACTAGATATAATGTACACGACTTTCTTAAACCTGATAGTCAATTCATGCAGCCCCTACCCTTTTTCAACAGAATCTGTTCGTTAACTAATTATTTTTTATATTGTAATGCCTACCCTCCATCCCATACCACCTCATTTCACTGAAGATGATATCTTTCAGTCAGAGAATAACGTAATGACTTGTCAATGCTGTAAATTGTCTTTTCCAGTTCTGCAGAAATCTTAACTAGAGCGAGTATAAGTATACAAAGCTGGTCATGTAGTATACTTGTATTGAAGCTGAATCAGGCTACGAGTCAATATGGCTCTTAAAGTAATAGCTCACTTAACAATTTAAACTTCTATGAACCCACAAATTTTATAAGCCTTAACACTTCTCTCCAATTTAGAAGCTACATATCACTACACAATGAAAGGAACAGAATGGCAGGAAGGAACCTTAGGAACAGGGGTCTCGTCAACTTTTGGTTGCATTCCAATAGATGTTGTGTTTGCAAGAATCATGCCACCATCTGGATGGAAGTTCTCCAAGCTAGCAAGAGATATAGCATCGCCTCCCACTATGTCTGCAAGTTCTTTTGCTCGAGCTTGAATTGAAATAGATAAAACAAAATATTCATGTGTCATTATCGAGTCAATGTTGTTATTAACTCTGAGGAAACAAAAAGACGCCATCATGGTGAAATGCTTTGTCAGGAGGGATAAAAGTAAAAAATGTGCTAACAAGCCAGTAAACAAAACTTTAATGTCCATTCTATTGTGAGTACATATTATCAAGAAGATAGCTTGCATAAAGCAACGTATCATCATACACTCATAATTCTGTTGTTAATAAACCAGGGGAGAAGAAAAGGAAACATCATGATATGATGTTTTGTCAAGTGGGATGTGTGGGTATTCATTACACATCTTGGAAAAAACTGAAGAGTTACTCATGCCAAAAACTTTGTTCATCTGTCATTTCAGAAAACAGACACTGCTAAGCCTGGATGAAAGGGACACCACACATTTCAAAAGGTTTAAAACAAGGAAAAAAAAAAAATACCCAACTGCATAATAGCAGAAAAGCAACATAACATAAATAACAATCCAGAGCAGGTGGAACATTTTGAATGATTAAGAATATAACAAAAGGTGATGTTACGCAGGAACATACCCAAGGTGCGATTAGCAATCACCACCTTTGCTCCCTTTTCTTTTGCACCATAAGCAAGTGCCTTGCCTGCGCCACCAGCACCAATGACCACGAAGAGTTTGCCAGTTAAAGGTGAACCAGCGGCAGTGCTAATGTTTTGTGATCCTTCAAAATAAGGAATGCAAGAATCAATGAGCTTGAAGAAAATAAATAAAAAATTATTACACGCATAACTTGTTAAACATGGTAGAACCTCGTAGTCCATCCTCAATAGCAGAAATAGCACCAACATAGTCTGTATTGTAACCAAATAACTTCCCATCACTTTGTCTCCTTATAATGCAATTAACAGCTCCAATAGACTGAAATTTATCAAGAATGCGTTCATCAAGCATGCCAGAAAAGAATATATTGAACACTAGAAAACTATGAACTTTACTAACTACTCCCTCTATCCCAAAAAGACAGACTCACTTTTCTTTTTCATTTACCCAAAAAAAAGAGCCAATTTTCCTCTTAAAAAATATATTTATTTGTTAATTTCTATTATGCCCCTACTTAATGCACCGTGTTATTAATGAATACAGGTTACCATTTCTTAGTTTTTCAATAACTCCCCAATTAACATAGGGTTATTTTAGACATATTGTATAATTGCAACTATATTAACTAAATTTCCTTAATCTGCATGAAACTATAAGCCTTTTATTTTGGGACGGAGAGAGTATTATATAGGAAAAAGCATTACCTTTGCAACTGGATCAACCTCATCACAGCACTTCACTGCGTCCTCCTTGTGAGGCATTGTACAACTGTGTTTTGATAAAAAAAAAAAAAAAACAGCATTAGTGTTATAAATATTCACAAAACAGTTTAGAATGAAAGGGAAAAAAATAGAAACCATTAAGCAACATAAATATCACAAGAAATCAGTGGCAGAATTAACAATAATTTGGTATAACAATTAACAACATATCCAGGATGATTATTTCTCGACTTCAGACACTGACCCAATCAAAGATTGTATCCACCAGAAGAAGTGAAACAGTACAAAATGTCTATTGATGAAAGCATAGCAAAATAAGGCAAGTAAAAAACATTATATTTTTTAAGAAATTGTGATACTAATAGAAGTAAACCTGAACCCTGCAAAATCTGTGGATGAGAATGTGTGGAGAAAATTGGCAATATCATCGACTAACAAATGCACATACACCCCATTGAAACCAACAGACTTGAATGCTTCATTATATAGAATAGGTGATTTGCTGTGGCCTACAGGCTTCCCAATAATGCCATAAACTTTTGTGTCGGGTCCAATATGTCTGAAATTATATAGATCCAGCAGGTCCTTGATCATAGGTTGGCCAGGAGCTGAAACTACTCCTGACTCAAGAGTGCCAAAGGTAAGGTACCCACCAAATTTTGCACAAAGTATCCTTGAAATAAAACCTCTCTCACCCATAACAATTCCAATTATCGGAACCTGAAAATTATAGTTAATGTTGGCAAAACAAATAATCAGTTCTAGGGAAATCGTTAAAATGATAATATTCTTGATGTATCATACACAAGGGCTAAGAAAGAGGAAAATATTTACAACACAGCAGTATCAAACTTCTAAAATTAATTTTAACACCTACAAGAGAGAATATCCCAGTTTTAGAAATCTTCCAAACATGTAAGATACTATCACAGTACAAGTATTGGCTTAAATTTCTTAGATTACGCTCCAAATGGTTTGATATTCAAGAGTCTTCTAATTCAAAGGAAAAGTGGAAAAATGATTTAAAAAAATGATAACATAGGAAATAAATTTGGGTTTCAAACAGGCACTATGATTAGAAACTTGTACAGGCTTATCTAAATGCTTCCCTCATATTTTCCATGACAACAGTACTGACTATTGATTGCTAAGTTTGACAATATGCTTAGGTTTGTCGTCACAAGAATGCAAGCAAATTATCCCTTTGTATAATTCCATGTAACTTGAGATTTACTCAAGGCACTTAATAAAAATATTTCTTCCATGCACCATAATCCATCATTCCAATGTCCCAATATTTTTGAAGGACCTAATCATATAGAAATCTGAAATAATAAGTTTCACTTGCCGCCTTCCAATTATACACTAATCTTAAATTCCAGAAGGAGCTAAAATACCTACGTGCCTTACTTGAGAATGGACAGTTATTTGGAAAATGCGGGCCACATCAGTAATATCCAAAGCAGTTGTAGCAATTTTCACTATGTCAGCTCCAGCAGCTTGTATCTCAGCCACAAGGTTGCCAAGATCCTCTGCAGATGGAGTATTATGGTAGTTGTGCGAAGAAACAATGACTTTGCACTTTGCAGGCTTCTTTCCACGTATGGAGTCATTGAACACAGGAGCAACCTCCACAAACAATTCAGAACAGCACAAAAAGAGAATTGAGTTTCAAATTCTGGCCTCTAGTACGAAATAAGACAGCATGATGACTTGATAAGTTGCTATCAGTATGCATAGCCCATTAACCAACTAAACAAGAATAGAATCCAAGTTTATAATATAACGATAAAAGACGGGTAAGAAAAACAGATCTTCAGACAAAACAAGTACACAAATTCTGAAAATATTACAAGTTGAATCGTTGATTATATATAAACCTGAAGCTCAACATCAATATAATCAGCACCCAACTCCATGGCTATTCTAAGAGCTTCCTGTCTTTTGTTTTCATCGCCTTCATACTCACCGCCCTCCCATTTTGGCCTAAAGAAACACATTAAGAATCAGATTGAAAAATGCACAGTTCAAGAGTATACATAGCAAGAAGAAAAGAAAAATCAATCGACTAAAAGACAAAATCTGAAGAGGTCCAAACCTGTAGGTGAAAAGAGTGGGCAAGGGAGAGCGTGAAATAAGGGTTTTAAGGTCATCATGAGAATTGAAACACTTTAAACTATCTAATCGAATTTCCACAAGGTCAGCGCCACTAGCTTTAGCTTTACCTAAATCGACCACCATCTTATCAACCGATTCACCCATGATTGGAGCACAAATTAGAGTCGAATTTTTCCTTGATCCTCCTGAAACTCCGATCTTCATTGGTACCACAGCAGTAGAAGATGGAGCCAACTGAAGAAGAAATTTAAAAAAAGGAAAAGGAAACGGCTTTAAGATTAATTCAGAAGAATTAGCAACAAATGTATTAGAGAGAAATGGAAAGTTAGGTTGTAAAGAAAATCATATTAAAAATATATATATAGCAAAGATCTTATCTTTATCCTTGTTGCTGTTTGGTCTTAATAGTAAATAGCAAAATGAAGAAGAAAAATGCGAAGATCTGAAAGAGGAAATGAGTAGTTACCAAGACACTACTGGCAGAGTCCATTATCGCTACAGAAATGGTGAGTCTCTGTGTGTGAGAGAAAGAGGAGAATATTTGAGTTAGGTGTTTGCAGTGGCTTGGTTTATCAGAAACCTAGCAAGCGAGAAAGTTGGTGCATAGATGAGACAGATGATCAAAACGATTTTGTCGTTAACGACGTCGTTTATGTTAGGATACAGTCGTGCCACCAAACCTGATAGAACGGGATATTTCTTAAAACGATATATTTAAAAATTTTATTTACAGATTTATGGTAAAAATAAAAATATTTACAAGTTTGTGGTACGGTGCGCCAATTCAAATGACGAGTATGACTGTGATGTGTCATTTGGCGTGGCGCATGGCCACGTTGCAAAATGTGGGGAGCCACCATGCGCCACGTGGCATAGTGCGCCAGTTCGTCTGGCGCACCGTGTGCCAAGTGGCGCTCCGCTCTCAGGAATCTTTCAGTCTTTTTTTCAGAATATTTTTTTTTCTTTCATACCCGTGATCATACGAGTAAAATAAATATATGATATTGCGTTAATTCTTTCTCTATTTCGATTTCTCTAGTTATCCTCTTTCCTCTATTTCTCCTTCCTTTCTTATTTCCTTTCTTGATTATTGAGATAGATTTATATGATCAGTGTAACGCTTTGTACAATTTCTTTTTCCAGTAAGTCAACAGTTTTTTTCCTTGACTCTTGCAATCTGCAAAGCAAACTAATCTGCAAAACAAAGGTTTGTTATTTTTTTTCGTTAATGAATTTAGATTAAGGCTTTTTTATTATTTATTTTTTAAATGAAGCAATGAAAAACTAGTTCGGTAATTAATTTTCAGTAGAAGTTAAAAATTATAAAAAATATTAAGAAATTATTGAAAAAAAAATAATCAATAATGTATTTTTGGTTAAATGAATTATTCTTGTTCTAATGATATATTTGATTTTTTGTCTGGTGCATGGTAAAAAATTTGGTACTTTAGATCGTTGGATCGTGTGGCTGAAGATCGTATAAAAGAAATTTTATATATTCTGAGGTAATATATAGATAAATTTATGTAAATTCTAATTTTGGAAAAAATAAAATTTGGAAAAAAATATAGATAAAAATTTTATGTAGATAAATAAATGTCAAAAAAAATACATATAATATTTTAAGTAATTTATGTGCATAAATAATATTGTAAATTTATGAATAAAAGCACTATAATGTTAGTAGATAAATTTTAATGGTTGTGGTAAATATTTAATTAATGTGCATAATAATAATATGTCATGTATAAATAATTGTGGTAATTATTTAATTAATGTACATAATAATATTGTAAAATTATGAATAAAAGTGATGCAGTGTTAGTAGATAAATTTTAATAAATTGATAAACTTATTTAGTGAAAATATTATTAAAACTTAGAGTAATAATAGTTATGTAATAATAATTACGAT